>JAHZNE010008232.1:0-12427 GCA_027744055.1 Callyntrura sp. NNG-2020
AAGAACTTTAGTAGCAGCTCCTATCCCTTTTCTTCAGGGGATGAATGAAATTTTCAAATATCGTAATAATCAATCAATAGCCACTAAAAGGGTATAGTTGCAATTTCGTTCCGCTCGTCCAAATCCTAAATCCCAATGAAACGACGCCTTCGCTCCATCACGCCAAAATTTAATTATATGTAATTTAGATAGTGATCGACACTATTACATTGTTCATATATTTCAAATTTCAATTAGACGCTTTTAATTAACTTATTGCATTTTAATGTTGTGCAAAAACTAACTAGCTAACTGGCATGATAATAGATCAAGTCGTACATCAGGAACATATTGAATCGTAGCGAGCGAGCGAGCAAGCGATTGGATCGCTTTCATAAAATGTAATCTTGGTTTCATTCATTCACTCCTTTCATTTCAATTCACGGCGACAGTCTTTTTCATTTTTTTAACCTCATGTGCCCACGTCGTAGACGAGAAGTACTGTGTGCGTTTTGTTTAGGAATTCACTGACTGTGTATAAACACTTTTTTATGGGATTTCAAAGAATTAACTTGCTCTCCTGCTATTACTACTATACGTGTTGTAAACAAAACACCACCAGCGCGACCAGCAGTACAGCAAAGTTGTGGCATAAAAAAAAGACCACAACGCAATTTAATTGTTTATTTAATTACATAGACAAACGTAGACATCAAGACAACAAAAGAGTGGAAAAGACAGCCCAAAGTCACAATATCACTCGTCGTGGTGTGGTGTGGTACGCCACCAATTGGCAATTGAGCAGATTGACTGAAACGTTACCTTGCTTCATTTTCATACATGCTTTTTACAGGAAAATCGTGTTGTACCCAAGTTGTACACAACATTTTTATACTGACAACGTGTTACAGAGTGTAGGTATTCGGAATCTGATGCACCTGGCACCTGCACCATAATAATATAATTTTAAAAATTGGCATTGCAATGTATTCCCACCCTTCACCAGTGACGTCCCCCAAAATTGGGTCTCTTCGCATTCATAAGCTGCTCTGTTTTCAGTTATATATGCTAATTTTTCAATTTCTCCTTAATTAAAATTTTTGCCCCACCCCCTCCCACCTACCACTTGGATGCCCCCTGTAAAAACAATATTATTGCGTCTTGTTTATTCTCTACTCTGCTCTAATCTACTGCACTACTACCATCTGCATCTCTCTCTCTACCACCACAACAATCCACCATTCACAGCCCCTGTAAATAGTTCACTTTGCCCATCATTTCTCTCCCTCAGCGAATTCCTCAACCTTTCAGAACAGCTTCCCCCTCCCCTGCATATACCCCCTATAGTGAAAAATCTGCCAAGTTAGCGCGCGCTGAGTCGGCATGCGGCGACATTTGAGCAGCTTGCAGAGAGAAGCACGTTCTCCATGCCATGCTTTTTTCTAAAAGCTTGCCTACTTGAACATATTGTGTCTCTCTCGTTTTGTTATGTGTGTGTGTGTGTGCGTGCAAGTATTTGTACATTTCTTTTCCAAGTGCATTTACAAAATAACAGAAAGATAGACAGTCCTAAATGTATGTGTGTGAATAGGTTTAAACCGGACTATTTCTACAGGAGCAGCACAGCGAACGAACAGAAAGCAGCCAAGAGCAAACTACGTCGTTTTTGTTTGCCCTTTTTTCCTTCTGGATCAGGAGGATCCTCGTCGTCGTCGTCATCATCATCATTATCACCTCATCAAATAGAGTGTGGTTGGTTGGTTCTCTCTCTTCTCCGTCGTCGTCGTCGTCGTCAAAACAACTGGCCACATTTTATTGCCAATTTTCGTTATTATTTTTGCCCCCCTGTGGACTGGTGACGGGTCACCAAGTAAATTAGTGATTAGTGAGGAAGACGGGGGTTATTGGTTTGTTTTGGACAAGGAGGGGATGTGATAAGGTGAATATCGAAGGAGCATACCTCACAGCAGAGCAAGTACTACTAACTACTGGAGGAGGGAACCATATTTTGGCAGGTTTTCGAAATGGAACTGTTTTAAAGAGGGATTTTTAATGAAGGTCATGTATCTGGCTGTTGGTGACCACCAGGGACAACTACTGCCATCCCCACTGGAGCCAGTTGGACGACGCTGCGACTGCTGTTGTTGTGGTGATAATTGTTATTACTATTCCCCTGCCGTTATTGTAAGTAGTGGGGGTGGGAGAGGGGCTGTTGTAAGGACTACTACTTCTACTCCAGGTTACGATAACCCCGTGAGACAACAAAGCTGTGACTATTTTCAAAGAAAGAGAAAAAATAAACGTTGTGAGGTGATACATTGTTGTGGGGGATTTTGTTGCGTGGGTGGGGGCCGTGAAGTGGACGGAAGAGTGAATCAGGAGGTGAAGAGAAAGAAAGGGGTGTCAGTCTCCGGAGGGGAGTTGGAGAAGTTGTTGTTATGATAGTGCCTGTAAAACCGTTAAGTGGCTTTGGGGCGACCAGAGAAAGATGACACACCACAAGAAACAACACAGAAGAAGAGCATTACCGTAATTAAAAGTAATTTTAGTGGGTTAAATATTAAGAGGACACCTCACACACATACTACACACTGCCATTTTCGCTTCCAGTAAAAATAATATCGATTTAACACAGCAAGTTACTTTGTTGGAGGTGTCTATGTCAAGAAGACAACCGGGAAGAGTCGGAAGTTCGACACTGATTCTCTCTGCAGTCAACTTGTGACCTGGAATTTGCCTTAGAGACGGTGGGGGATAATTAAGTCGGGGAAGGATACTCGAATCAGGTAGGTACAATATTGTCTTTTGAAATGTCCCCGTCAACGAACTCGCACACACTAACACTAATGACTAACAATTGACAATGTTCAAAGAACGTTCATGTTCAGTTATCATGTCACCTTACACCTTATAAATAATGCTAATTGTCAATTGTACTTTGTACTAAAATTAAAATTACATTCATTGTCCTGATCAAAATAATTATAAGATGATTTGGCAATAGGCAAGGCAGTACTACACATTTTCATAAAAAGAAGAATACCTTTTTTGACCTTGAATTAATGATGCACATAATGTGACAGGTTATCTATTTGTATTCCCGTAACAAGTAAGTCAGTAGTTATGTAATTGGAAGAATAAAGGTGGTGGCGTAATAGTGGGGTAGTATAACAATCTATTTTTACACTTTTATGGTAGTTATTAGTTAAGTCGCGAAGTGATAATTACACATAATATCAACTATTAACTATGCAAGGCTGTATAATTTATTTGATGTACCTACCTACTTGCATTTCACTTTTCTTTTTCTGTGTAACTCAGTAACTGTCTGTCAGTCAGTAGTCGTGTACGGTACGTTGTAATTGGTAATTCTTTTATCGGATAAATTATCAGCCATTCATTCCCACCTCATCATCAATGCCAAACTGCCACACTGAACATGAATGACATGCAAGGATGGCTACATAGTAGTAGGTTAGAAAAGTTAAAATTAAACACAGACAGAAAATGTGTGCTTCATGTTGGAACATGATCATGATAATAACCACAATCAGCGATTTAACAAATGTCGAGACCAATAATTGTGTGTTTGTAGGTAACTGATTCAAAGATAAGGTGTGAAGGTAACTTTTGTGAGAAAGCCTGTAGTTTTAAGTTTTTAATTTAGGATTGAATATTTTTAATTTTGAACCCCATCAGCACATTCCTTAGATCCATCTTTGCCGCAATCAAAGATGAATGAGTCATAGGTGTGCAACAGTAACAGTGAAAACACTGGGCTTTGTAAAAATGAGGTAAAGTCTGGAGACCCTGGAGAACTAATGGGACGCCTGTCCAGTACTTTTTTGGTATCACAACTGCGGGTCTAAATGGGAAAGTGGACACAGTTTTTGTGAATACTTTGTACATTTTCGGGCTCCCTGTGATCGTTTTGTGTCCTGGAAACACGAGGGGCTGCCCCAGAATTATTTCCAGGGTCTTCCTCATTTTAAAGCCACACAAACATAAGAAGCTAGAGTCTAAAAGCAAAATCACGGTTAAGATTTTAATGTTTACTGCATATCAGGCTCTTTCGTTGACCTTGACTTGGTCGAACAAAGGAGTAATTAATATTATGGCATTTTCAATAACAAACTATTATCACCGTCTACCTCTGACCCCGCTTAGGCAGATAAATAAACTGGGTATGTGGTGTGGTCATTTTTTCTGCATAATTTACATTAACATAAGTGCACTAGTTTCTCCAGACGCGTACATCCATACAATACACATCCATAAGGAACTTGGCAAATGACGAGCAGAAAACAGGTATTCATGTTTAAGAGGCAACCGGGACTAGGCCAAGCAACCCAGACAAGCGGGTGAGGACTATCATCGTTGTCATGTCACTGAGAGATAGCTTTTTAAAAAACGAGTTTTACTAGCTCGCCACCTCTAGAACCATTCGAGGGTCTGCAGGAGAGAAGTAAACAGATAAGCACTGCCAACAACTTGCCCAGGAGATCGTTTCAGGCAAAAGGTGCATAAAAAAATAGGTGTGCGTTGCATGGATACGTGGAATTAAAGGTGGCGACTATTTTTCCTCTCTTTCGCGATGATGTCTGGTACATGAACGGGTGGTGGTTTTAATGCGCCTACTTTTTCAAGTGTTCATGTGTGAAAAATAAATATAAATAAAAAATACACATACATTTAATTCCTTGTTCATATTCGTGGACAATGTCCACTTCACGTTGTTGTGTTCCCCACAAGCCGCAACCACTTGAGCTGATCAGACAAAAACAATTAATTGCTGGGTTACAAGAGCTCTCTGTTTGCTTGCAAGGAGCAAAACACACATAATAGGCCACTAAAGCACATCAGGTCCAAAGAGACCATTTTATTTTACGATATCCCGCAATCAGAAAACATCATCATCATTGGACGACGAGGATCATCATCATGATGGTATCTCTCGCTCATTTATCGCCGAGAGACCAAAGTTGCAAGGCAATTGTGCGTATTACTGCGGCTGACAAAAACAGCTCCATAACCGAACAGGTCAGAGATATGTGGTGATGATGATGGTGGTGTATATCTGTATATCATTAGACCAGTGGTCGGGAATAATAGTATGCGCATAAAAAGTAGGTACATGATATCCTGGTCTTGGTGATGGTGGTGGTGTGTGGAGCACCAGCGACAGACATTTATTTATTTACTGAGCACACACACAGAGTGATATCTGAGGATGGCGAGGAGGAGAATGATGATGATGATGATTCCTTTTTTGCAGCTTGCACGCTGTCGTGTGATGGTGGCAGGTCGAGATCGTGAAAAATAGATTTATCGATGATGATAATGATGATGGGGTAAATGAATGTAGATTTAATAGAAAACGGCTTTCGTAGGGAAGATGGTGGTGGGTTGCTGACCAAGTTGTTGTTATGGGGGACCACGCCTGTTGTTGTGGATGTCGTGTGTGTGTGTGTGTACGTACTGTATGTCTCCAAGTATTATGTCACTAGAGAGAGAGAGAGAGAGAGAGAGAGAGAGATGATAAAAGGAGATCAATATTATCGTCGTGATGAAATTGATATTCAATATTCGTGTTTGCGAGAGGAAGACGTATAGCCTTGTTATTGTCTGTTTGTCTTCCACCTCAGCATAAATTAGGTTGGTATCGAGTATCGTCGTGGTTGGGTTTACCCAGAGAGAGAGAAAAAAAAGTCGGCATAATTTATGCTGAGAAGCAGTGCGCAGAGTGTTGGGACGCCAGCAGCAGCATGCGGGCAGGCTAGTTGAAAAAAAAAGTTGGTTAAGGTAAAAAGCGTTTGGGAGATTGTGGAAGGGATAAAGGGACAAAGGTTTGTAATGGGAAAATGTGTGTTTGTTGTGCTGCATAGATTTGCTGGATTTGAGGACAAAGACAACGCGTTAGGGAGACAAAGACTGGAGAAGTAGACGGCAGGTGTCGTCGGGAAGGGAGGAGAGGATTCAAAGGACGTAACTCACTAGCTTATAAAGGAACGAGGATGACGGCAGTAATGGAAGCATCAGCGACTTCCTCCGCGGCGAGTAAATCACTGGAGAATGCTGCAGGCCACGCCGAAATGGAGGGAGAGGAGATGGACACTACTGCGGACTCTGACTTTGTGCTGGTGGGGAGAAACGGGAAGAAACAGAATCAGCACAACAATCATAGCTCGGCAGCGGAAAATGAGGAGAATGAGTACTACAGCAACCATAATCAGCACTATAGGAGGAGGAGGTACAGAGGGGGAGGGGGATCGAGAAGACACAAACCGCCGGCAGGAGGAGGGGCTGGTGGGGGGAGAGGAGGAGGAAGAGAGGGAGCGGGGAAGGGATTTGCAGGGGGTATACCGCTGCAACAGTCTAATCAGGGGGGAGGGGCAGGAGGGAAGGAGGGATTGGGAATGAAAATCACGATAACTCATGATAGTAAATGTTCGTCAGAATCCAGCTCAACTACTTCGGGCAGTGCGGCCGGGCTACCGGGCCCGGGACTGTCGCTGCGGAATAGGATGTTATCTGGAGACAGTGCTAGTCTAAGCAGCAGTGAGAATGATCACATGGAACAAAATGGGAATGGGGGAGAGAAGCCGGTGGAGGTGGAAGTAATTGTGACGCCAGCGCCACCGCCAAAGGTGAACCCGTGGAGGGTTAACGCCAATGCGGCTCAGGTTCTCACTGGAAAAGTTACCGTGGCAAAGGGGGGAGGGCCAGCGGCGCCACAGCCAAATAATAATGGGTTGCCACCGCCAGCGATTAAACAGACTATTCAGCAGCAGCAGCAGGTGCAACAGAAACCCCCCGGGGGTCAGAGCAACATGAACAGTAATAATAATAGTAGTAACAGAGTTGTGACGACAACAGTGCAAAAGAAGCCAGATGGGCCTATTCACTCGCAAAAACAGGCAATTCAACAGCAGACTCCGCCCAGTGACCTACCATCCTTGATACGCCCGTCCCCGCCATCCTCTGCGGGACCGGTAATGGCACCCCCACCACAGCAATCGCAAGCGCCACCAAAGCAATGGAAAACGACGCAAATCAGTCAGCAAATTAGTCAACAGCAAGCACAACAGAATGCCTCTGTGGATTGGCCAACGTTGGGAGAGGCAACCGGTAAAGAAACAAACAGTCAAGGAGCAACCGATGCTACCACCACCGCAGTATCTCAGCAACTTAACCTTAGCAACAAAGCGGTTCGATTCAGGAACAGCACCACCACAGACTCAACGGACTCGGGGAGTGAGGACCTGACTCCACCAAAGACTGCCTTGCAACTTCAGAACGATACAGATGGTCAGGCTAGTGGATCCAGCGAGGATACCGGGGATGACACGGCGGGACAAGGGGAGCGCCGCGTGACCAAGAGCAAGAAGACGAGCAAACAGAAGTGGGTGCCTCTCGAAATCCCATCGTCCAGTGGGGAAGCACATGGTGCCAAGTCGGGGGGCGGTCATCACTCGTCCCATCATAGAAGAGGGCAACATGGGCGACGAACGGCGGGCGGAGGAGGGGCGAGTTCCGCGGGTGGTGGAGCTGGAAGAGGAGGACGAGGTTCATCCTCTGGAGGTAGAGGAGCAAGACGGGCGGGAGGTCGAGGGGGATCTGCAGAACCAACTACACCTCCGATATTGGTAGCTGCGGCGGGAGTGGCGCCCACTGGGGATGGGGTGAACTATTCTGATTTCCCCCCGGATTTTACCACTCTCGTCCCGGTGTACCCGGCCGTTACTGACTTTGTTATGCCTTACGTGTGGAATGGGTTTTTACCGACGACGACGACGCCGGCGCCTCCCCAAGGACCACTTCCGGCTGCTACTACCAGTGCTGCTGCTTCTGCCAGCACTGCAGTGGTTCAAGATGCTCAAGTTGCTAGTGTTTATGGACCACCCCCGGTGGATCCTAAAATCATCACGGAACTTGTCCGTAAGCAAATGTAAGTTGAAATGTATTTACCACGTCCATTGCTCCGTGATAATTTGTTAATTTATTCCTGTGATGATTCCGAACTTCTTTCCCCGACAGACCATCTGTGGTTTCAATTCAATGATGGTGATACATGTTGTTCACTGATAAGCTTGCTGACTTTCACAGAAGTTAATGTAAACTTGTCGGTCGTTAACTAACACATTTTGTTATCTTTTATCTTTCAGTGAATACTACTTCAGCGAGGAGAACCTCGAGAAGGATTTTTATCTCCGACGCAAAATGGACGCTAAGGGTTTCCTCCCGGTGCATTTAATCGCCACCTTTCCGCGCGTCAAAAACATGACCCAGGACATTGCCGTTGTGGTCAGCGCTATTCAGTCATCCGCGGATGTAGAGCTTAACTCCCCTGAAAACAACTGCATCCGGGTCAAAAACAACCCAGAGAAGTGGCCCTTGCAAGATATCTCGCCGACCTTGATCCCCCCACCAGTTTCCACGGGTGGGGGCTCCTCCGCCGCAACGACTTCCACATCCACCACTCCCAACCCGGAGGAGAGTGCGGACGCAGATTCTGGCAATACAGAAGTCCTGAATCCCAACGTTCCCGAGTTTGTTCCAAAATCATCCGTGTCTCAAGAGGACGAAGACGAGCCTGTCCCGAGCATTGAGGACAAAGCGGAAATGGAACATGGAAAGACTGATAAAGGGAGTGAGGAGCAACCAGTCACCAGTTTGGAGGAGTCGTGGAGGGAAGTGAAGAGGAAGCCTAAACCGGTGGTGAACAAGGAGAGGAAGCGGTCCAGCTTGAGTTTAAGCAGTGCGGCAGATGCACTCGCCAGTGGACGGGGAGGAGGGGGTGATTACTATAATTCTGAAGAGCTTGCCTTGCAATTTGAGGAGGACACCATGGAGTACACCGCCCGAGGACGGAATTTTTCCTCCAGTCGTTATTCACTGTGAGTTTAGATGATTTTGTGTGAAAATGTCTTCTAATAATGCCCCGTACGTGATGATTCCGAACTTCTTTCCCCGACAGACGAGTGGTTTCATGTTTACCCTGGTGAAGCACGTTGTTCGCTGATAACCCTAAAATAGGGATGCTGCTAAAATACTGAGCCTTATGGAGTTCTAACTGATTGTCTTTTAATTCTTTTAGCACTGAGGACTCGGATTACGACGATGACGAGCTGTCGGACTCGGAAATCGACAAAATTGTAATATTCACACAGAAAAGCCATTCTTCCTCGCGCTCTCCTCCGGAAACCTCGAACACGGTGACAGTGCAGGCGAGCGCTCCACCCGCAGCCTCTACCAGACCCCCCAAGCACGAAGGATATGATCGCACGGGGAACTGGACCACTCGCACCAAGATCACGCAGGAATTGGCCCAAGTGATAAATGATGGCTTACGTTATTACGAAGACGACCTGGGGGCGGACGGCCCGGTCCTGAGCTCTACTCCCGGTGTAGGCAGCTTTTCTACGGTTAACTTGATTACAAAGGAGCATTTTGACAAAATGGCTCCGCCGACGCCACGAGCTAACAACCCGGAAATATGTCCCCCACCACCACCGCCAGTGCCTTGTAACACCCCAGCGGTAACATCCGGGGCTTCGCTGATGGCGGCAAATGCCAGTGGGGGTGGTGCCGGAGGACAGAAGCGCAGGAGTCATCACAGAAGTCATAAGAGAACTAATCAAGCGAGATTTTATCTAGCGCCCGGTGGTGGGGAGGAGGAAACGAGGGAAAGTAATGTCGGATGGATTATGGACAAGAGGACCAGACGGACAAGGACGACAAGTCAAAGGTAATTAGCAGTTAAGAGTTAAGCAGTTATGATTTTTATGCAGAAGCTAGAGCCCGACTTGCTCCTTTCCCATGGAAAGTTGGGTGTAGAACTTGTGCAAAATTAAAATTGGCAATTTAACGGGGTGGCAGAGAGCCTTAAGGTATGCTGGCCTTTTTCAAGCCATTGGTAATTGCCGGACAATTAAATATTACTTTTGTTATAAAATTTTTATTAATTGTAATTTGATGTTCCTTTAGCTCTACTGGAGCAGCAGCCTCCAGTCCAAGAGACTGCCCGGGTAGTGCCGGGGCCGTGGGAGCCGGTGCTGGTGGCGGAAGCGGTAGTGCCGCCAACAGTCTCTCTTCCAGCAAACGTGCCGTATGTTGAAAAATAGAAACTTTTTAGGGATTTTCACATTTTTACAGGGAATTTAAAAGAGTATTTATGTCTTTACAGAATGCAGCCCGTGGAGTAGTCCCTGGAATGGCGCGCCAACGTCGTTCTTCCGAATCCGACAAGGTGGCTCCTCTCATCGGACCTTCGTCTCGGTCCGCGAATGCCAACGCTCCTGGCTCTCGCCCTGGTAATCCCCGCCCGGGACAACACTTTGCTCGACGTCGCACCGTTTCTGAATCTGCGACCACCACCTCGGTCACTGCCTCTCGTCCTATTCCCGTACCCCAGAACAAACGTCAACAATCGTCTCCTTCCTCGCAACACGGAAAACCGGGCAGTAGTACTGCCAAGGTGTAGAAAAGATAGCAGGTAGCGCGCGAAAAAAAAAGCAAATTTCATTTTAAAATCAACGTTAAATTAGTAAAAAAAAGCCATGGGTATCGTGTTCGAATATATAACAAAAGTGATAAAAAAAAGAATATTTCGTTTTTTATTTTAACCCGATTCGGCGTGGTTTTCCTTTTTATAACGGCGCTTCTCACTCAAGTGCAAAATAAAACCACCACCACCACAATAAATATAAATTGTAGCGTTGTGGTACGATAATTAGTATTGAAATAACAGGTGCCTTGTAAAAAAAAATTCTAACTTTTGTTCCCTCCCGGGCCACGCACTAGACGCAATGGATTCCTACATATATATATTATTTGTTTTAACAAAATCATGTAAAAAATAATTATTATTTGCTGCTATCTCATTATTTTCTGTGCATGACAATATTTTACGAATGAACTGCGAGTAATGACGTGCTTTTGCTTCTTTGACCTCGGTTGGTCTTCATTAGCTTTAAAAGAGTCACTGTGTAATAAAAAAAAATATATATAGACACGTTCGAAGTATTTAAATGGTACTTCCATGTTGTTGTATGTTTACTACTGCAGATAAGAGTCACTATTTTGAAAAAAAATGTATGGACGGCGAGGACAAACTGTTTTAAATTTCGCGGGAGTATTTTCTCCTCTTCTTCTTTTCTCTGTGCACACTACTACTAGTTTACCGGTTTTTTTTGTAGAGTAACTGGTCAAGACTTGCCGCGATATACGGCGCGCTTTGTATTGTTATATTGTGAATAAGCTGTTGCATGCCTATCAAAAACTGTTCAGGAAAATAGATAAGAGATACTTTTGTGTGAGATAAGTGTATATTTACGGCAGAACCGAAGGACTTTACATAAATTAGGTAGAGAGGGTGCCATGGGCTCTATCGCCCTGCCATCAGATATTGTCGTGGTTATACAGAATACAGATATAGGATGTATTGTAATTTTAATAATTAATTTAATTATTTTAGAAATTACAAGATACCCCACCCCATCAGGCGCTTACCCCAGCACTACCACTACTACTACTACTACTACTGTACTTATAAGACTAAATGTGCGTTACTATAAAAGGATGCGTATTACTAGGTTCGTACGTAGTGCTCTAAAAGCAAGAAATAGCAAAAGAAAAACGACGAATACAACGAAGAACGCTGCTACAATAATGTGTGTAGTCAGGCTTGCCCTTTTACCTTTTGGTCGGCAATGGAAAAAAAATGCCTTTTTTATTCTCAAGAATGTAGGATGTAAACGCTAGCATTACGGATTCGTTCATTTATTTAATTTAACTCTAAAGAAAAAAAATATAACAGATTTATATAGTTTCGTAAATATATATAACTGCGTGTGTGTGTGTGTGTGTGTACACACAAATACACACATCATCTCTAAAGATGGATTATATTTGGATAAGGACCCAAGATACGTAGATGTAAACTATAATGTACAATTAATAATATTATACGTATTTTAAATTTGAATTTATAATAATTATAATGCTGATATAATAATATTAACGGCATATGTTGAACTGTTCTATGGCGACTACCAAAAAAGTAGGAGTTTATTTTAGTACAATATTTTTGGGCGGATTCTTGTTACTTTTTAAGGTAATTAATTACTGCTATTGAATGCCATTATACGTCGTCATCGGGTCTTTTATGACGCCATTTTATTGGAGTACTCAAAAAAGGGATGAAAAGGGTATATTTGGGTAAAGTAGCCAGATATTTAATCACAGCGCGGAACGAAATATAAAAAGTCAAGGTGGGATTTACAAGAGGTTGTCATATTTCTATTCAGATTACATTTTACGTGTAGACGTAGTCGATTAAATATTTAACATCCTCCCAGGATGAAAAAAACAGGCATTTAATACAAGTGGTAATAAGAAGGTGTTTGAAGAAAGGAGGAAATAGTTCGGGTGGGTGTGTGTGTGTGTG
>JAHZNE010008233.1:0-10332 GCA_027744055.1 Callyntrura sp. NNG-2020
AACTAAATTGGTAACAAAATCCGTACTCCATGTTAATCCCGGATACGGAGTATCACCTAAAAGTTCACAAGGAGAAATCACGTGAAAATCTGTTGCAACTCTAATATAATTTTCCGATAAGGTATTATTGGTTAAAGGAATCGTGACAGACCCAATGTGAATATTTCCCATAATGTCACACCATAGCTCCAAATATCACTCCTCACAGAAAACTCGCACCACTTTAGAGACTCAATGGACATCCATCTCCAAGGCAGTGGTTCTTGTGCTGTTTTAATGTAAATTCCATAATCATACATTCTCCGGGAGAGTCCAAAGTCCGCTATTTTAGCTGTTTTACACCCAGTTAAAAGTACATTTCTTGAAGCTAGGTCAGCATGCACCACATTTTTGGTACCCAAAAATTCCATCCCATTCGCTATCTCCCAAGACCATTGTAGCATTTGATTGTAGCTAATTCTCTTATTTTGCACTATCCTTACATATTCTGGTCTGTTGAAAGCAATAATGTTATTACGTACGTACTATTAAAAATCAATTCCAAGGATTGTTCCAAATTCTGTCTTTCTTTCTTTACTCACGACTTCTCGTAAATATTAATATATTTCGCCATCTTCGCTTCTTGTCGAATATAATCTTGCAACGAGCCCAAACTGCACAGTTCAGTCGCGACGTACACAGTACCACGGTGAATCTCTGCCGTGTAAGCCCCAATTAGCTTTACAATGTTCGCATGCTGGCCTACGTATGTCAAGATTTTTATTTCGGAAAGCAGTCCTTTTAATGCTATGCATGGGCATTCGGGCTTCGCCACTTTTAGGGCGACTTCTTCGTTCTCTCTCACTACGATCCTTGCTCAGTGTGGCTTTGTATACACATCCAAATTGTCCCGTGCCGAGTATGTGGTTGTGCTCTAAGAAAAATTTATGTACATTTGAGCATTTTGGATACACATATACACCATCATATTGTAATTATTAACAATATCAATTTTTCAATGCTTACGAATATTAAGTTGGTTCACCGCAATCTCAAACGAATAGTCATAAGGAAATTCCAGCGCCTTATTATCGCCGTTGCTGTCATTGTCTTCATATGCCCCCCTTATAGATGTCCTTCCTTCGAGAAATTCTTTAATATCTTCTTTGGACAGTACTTGCCTTAATTTTTTCAAGCGCAGCAATAAAAAAACTATGAAGAACAATAGAATTCCTACAATCAGCAGGGCAGCAACAACACCAATAACAATGTGGATGACCGTGGGATCGGATTTCCCCCTTTCTTCTGAGATATTGAAAGAATACAAATTACATAAAATATTAACATGATCAAACCCTCCGCATTTCAATGAACTTACCCAGATATTTCTCCACGTAACCTTCTCTTTTATCACTTTTTGAGTTGCTGATTAATTTCCACCATCCGTAATTTCCATCTGGGCCTTCGTACCGGTCAAAGGCTTCATAAAACCACATTAGGAAATGATGGTCACTTGCCCACTTCCCCGCGATTTCCCAGTACTGCTTCATGTTGTCCACAGTTTCCCAAAAATTTTCCCCTGGACTTGCCCACCACACTTGACCCATGAGTTGTGTTGAGGGTTTCTCCCCCATTTTCTTTTTAATTTCTTCAATAGCCAATACAACCTCCTCAAATGCCTTCCCAGGTCCTTTCATCATCGCAATATTTTGTGCCGACAATAAACAAATAATGAAGTCTGAATTGTCTAAAATCCTTGTAATAATCCGCAGCTGTTCAATATCTGTACTGTTTAATATTATTTTGTCACAATCAAACCGAGTTCCCAGTTTGAGACTACCAACGTCAGAGATCCGTAAATTCTTCAAATACTTTACTCTCTCTTTTAGTGAAGTTTACAAGAAGATCTACGTCCGAAATCACGAGGCCCTCTACGGTTCCGGGGAAAATTTTATTTGCCTTTTCACTACATTCCACGGCCAATTGTACTTCTGTACTCATTTGTGGCTCATCATAAACCCGTATTCCTTGGAACATTGAGAGATGTTTACTATTTTGGTAGAGGTTGATGCTAGCGGCAATTTCTGCTATGTACACTTCTGCAAAACTGTGGTAGTAGGTAGAGTTCCAGATATAGGTACCTACATAATACATTATGTGAGCACTTAGAAATAACGGATCAATTTTGCCAAAACATAAAAAAATAACATACCGTTTATGGAACCGGACCCCCATGTGATAATTTTGGTGAATTTATCTGATATTGTTTCTAACATGACGCGAATTTCCGTAAAGGAGTATGAAGACCGGTCGGGATATGTGCCATTGTCGAATGGCAATTTAACGTAGGGTGTAAAAGCGACACCTGTAAATTCCTGGTTGAACTGATAACATTGGCCTGTTATCAAACCGGTAAGGAAAAAGGATAAATATATGCAATAATGAACACCTTGACAGCAAACAGTCATGACTTTGGGCTCAAAAGGGGAAAGTATACAGTAAATTTTAAAAACGTGTTTAAATGTTGGTTCCACTAAAAGAATACTGTGAATCTTTTCGTCATATTCAATACAATCTAGTCAACGAAAAATGATTAGCGTTGCATCATTGGTATATTCTGGTGGCTAGTCATCTTGTTTTGTCGTAAATAACAAATTGTATTCTCTATATATTATTTACTGCTGTTATCGGTGTATCCGGTCAATACCACCATTTGGGAAAATGTTGCAGGTTTCTTTATTACATGTATTGATGCAATTAAAAGTGGCAATTAACGATGTGGTTTTGAGGCATATGGAAGCTATAATTTAAAGTGTGTCCCGTGTTGAATTATAATAGTAACAACATTTGCTTAACCTCAAAAGTCGTGGGTTTACAGTGCATCGGCATCAACTATAGTATCGTTGAGTGGTCTTATTAGCGTTTCGTTCCTATTGACTTTTTAGTCCTTTTTAAAAAGAAGTATTTTAATGGCATAAAAACTTGTCGAGTTGATTTACTACATAATATCATCAAATTGAATGAGTTCTTTAACTGGAGACATCAAAGCAAGATAAAAAAAATTGGCAGGGAAATTTTCAAAATACAATCATGAGTGGAAACCTGCTTTGGGATCTTTATGTATAGCTACTATTATAAATAATTGCCCAATGGCTTTGTTTGGTTTTATTGTATACATTTATTTGCTCTTCCTAACTATTATTTCTACGGAATAAGTATGTTTTCATAGGAAAATACTTTTATTTGCATTCAGAAACGAAAACAGGTTTTAAATGTTAATGACAAGGTTCAAAGCTATCATTTGAAGTTGTTGGTGTACACAAGCACCACACATTATTAAATTTAGTGTACGCCATGAAAAAGGCGCAATAAAACCTTACGTGACCGCAAGTATCAAATCTATAAATATAAGCAACTTATCTTAAAGCTTAATAAGTAAACTAACGTTTGGTATATCCTGTTCAACACTTATGAGTAACTACTTCTGAAACCCGCGAGCCAAATTTCGACCATTGTAATTGTTTTCAAAATTAAGGCACTGTTCAAGAATGATAAATGAGTGTTAACGCAAAAAGTTTTAGGTAAAAATATAGCAACCGCCCAACCCCGGACCGTAAATACACGCTGGTGCTTGCATACATACTCCCAAGGACATGAAACTAGGCACAAAATATCAAGCAAAAAATTAAGAAAAAAGGGTTGTTTTTGGATTTTATTTTTATTTATTTTCAAATACCGGAGTCATGTGCGTTACAAAATTAACGCAAGCATGAGCTTAAAGTACGTTGTTCATAAGGAAATTGTGTATAATGTAAGCCAAATGTTGTAACGTTCATAACTCCGGTATTTGATGGAATTTCAAAGATCCAAATCAACCCTTTTTCATAATGTTTTGCTTGATTTTTTGTGTCTAGTTGCAGATCTCAAAAAGCACTTATACGAGCACCAGCGTGTATTTACGGTTCATTTACGGTTTGGGCGGTACATACCGCCAAACTGGTCCTACTGTTGGACCTAATATTTTTTGTGTTAACATTTATTACTCATTCTTAATTTTAATTTAATTTTGAAAACAATTAGACAAAGGTCGAAATTTGGCTCACAGGTTTAGAAATAGTTACTCATTTTTGCACGTTCTAAACTCCGTTTAACCACATTTTAAGTACCTATTTTAGGTTGAAGAACGTTTTTAGCCACCCATTGTAATGATTTTAAATGCATAAATACCTACTTATTTTGGCAGTTTTAAGCACCTAAGAATACAATCCATGTCTCACATGTTTTTAGTTAGTACTTATTTTTGTGGTATTCTGCCCTCTCCTAATTCCTTCAACTTGGTTAACCTGGATAATTATTTAAAATTACATAATTTCAATATATTCGATGCTGTGCACAGTGTCTGATGATAAACGATGCCTGACTGAAAGTTTATTTACTCAATACTGTATGTTTACTGTTTTTAAATCTTCCACTTTAAATTCGCCCATTTTTGTAAAATAATAAAATAAAAAGTCGTCTTGTAAAGTACCCAAATGCGCTTTTCAAGGGCACCTCACTGGGGTTCAACCGTAGCTGTGTGTGTAATTTATAGAATGGTTTTTAACTGCATCTTGCTTTAGAGTTAGTGTGATTAAGACTTTTAAATCTCTAAATTACGATATTCCGCGTTTTGTTTTCAGTTAATTTGACATACTACTTGAGAGTAAAGCACTAGCAATCAGAGCCATTTTTGTATTGTGTAATATTCACATAAATGAAGTATAATTTAATAAGTTTATTAGCATTATAAGAAACATATTAATTTTAATAAGATGCAATACGCTCAATAATACCACATCGTTAAAAACGTTTATCTATAACAGCAACGCCTTCCACCAGAATCCACACTGATGTTTTCAATTTTCTGCTTGATCTGAGAAAAACTAGGTCGTTCATCCGCTTCAAGGTGCCAGCAGTCAACCATAAGTGTGTACCTATACATACCATCGTAACCAGCATTAATGAATCGGACTATTTAAAAAAACCTGAACAAATCCAACATTACAAATGATAGTAAATGTACAATGTAGCTTTGCAATGGGGAGGTGGTCCTAACCGCATTCCGTCAGCCAACATGTTAGAAAAATTAACAGTCCACGCAAGTCCTGGATATGGAATATCGCCTACAAACAATAAAGTTGGTATGTTAACCACAAAACAAAGTAATTACTTTGTATTATTTATGATGAATTTTAGTAGTATATTATATTTTTAAAACGAATTTTAAAATATAATTTTTTCTGACATTTCATACTACAACTGTCTGATTTGAGTGTTTTCGAGGAAAGTAATACTCTATTTTATTACCATGCCAAAATAAATTGAAGAGAATACTAAACTAATTATATGGATCACAGGAAAAATGAAGAACATTACGATAGTAGATTCATTCATAGAAATAACTCAATATTGAATACACAAATATTTATAGATTACCCTTTTACGAATTTTCTGTATAATGCTTGTAAAACACTAATATTTGTAAAACATATCGGGCTAAAAAGTTCAAAATAGTATCAACAGCAAAAGTAATAAATAATTTCTGCACAAACAAGTCCGAAAACTCGCCCCGCTTTAATGATTCAATGGCCATCCATCTCCAAGGCAATGGCTCCACGCCAGTTTTTGTATAGTTAGTATAATCATACATACGGCGAGATAATCCAAAATCAGAGATTTTGGCGGTTTTATCCCAAGTTAGTAGAACATTCCTTGTGGCAAGATCAGCGTGGACAACATTTTTTGTACCCAAATATTCCATTCCAGCAGCAATTGCTTGTGACCATTGCAGTGACTGATGAAAACTGATAGGTTCACGGGTATTGACATATGCTGAATTAAATGAACCTCCGTGCCTGATATTTTAATGAACCACAAATTTATTGGTTTGGGCGTACATGCATAGCCTCGTCTAAATATATTACATAGTGCACTTACGAGATATCGTTATCATGTCCTTGTATTTTGGAGTGTTTTTTCAAGTAGGATTTCAAACATCCTAAACCACATAGTTCAGTGGCAACATAAAGAACCCCTTTGTTCAGCTCAGTCGTGTAGGCCCCTTTTAGCTGAACAATGTTAGGGTGTTGATGGAGGTAAATCAAAATTTTAATTTCAGAAAGTAGTGCTTTAAGAGCTGTCCGGGAACATTCGTTCTTGGCTACTTTGAAGGCGACCTGTACAGGCGCACTGTTATTGCCCGTTACGATTGTGGCTCCATACACACGTCCAAACTGGCCAGTTCCCAGAACTTTGTTGTAATCTATAACGTTTTTTAATCCATGCGTTATGCATTATGTGATCATATTAATTATTTTATAGAACCGTATTTTTGTTATTATCATTAAAAGGTCGAACCAATTTTCAGCTGTTCTATAGCCATTTCATACGAGTAGTCATATGGTAACATGTGTGCGACATTATTTACCGCGCAGTCGTCGTGTTGATGCATCACAACAGGGTCGGTCGCTCCTTCGACGAATTTTTGAATGTCTTTCTGAGAAAGTGTTTGTTGTAATTTGTGCATGCGGACTAGTAAGAAAATACTCAAAGACGATAATACACTGAAAATGATAACTGCACTGATTACAATTAGAATAATGGCAGTGCTATTTTTCTCGGATTCTTCTTTCACTTCTGGAATGAAAATAATATAATTGTTTCATGTTATCCGATGGTAAACTGCGTGTCTTATGTCCGTTTTGATATTTATGATATGTACCCTTTATTTTCTCTACGTATCCATTCACATCTCCGATTTTTGAATTGTCAGTCAATTTCCACCAGCCATTATGAGGCCACTTCCACTTTGGTTCATCAAATGCTTCGACGAAATATATTGTGAATTTATTGTTAGCTGCCCATGTAGTTGCTGCTTCCCAGTATTCCTTCATATTTTGTACCGTACACCAGAATTCTTCTTCTCCGCTGGACCACCATAGTAATGCCATAAGCTCTATCTTGCTACCAACTGGCATTGTTGTGTTAAATTGCTTAATAAAGTCAACAATGGAATAAAACGAAGTGTTTGGGGAATTCAGTCTAGCCCTTTCTGATGGATCAAATTGGCAAACGAGAAAATCGGAGTTCAGCAAAATCTGGTTATAAACCTGCCATAACTGGTTTCCGTCTTCGTTTCCTAGTTGACGCGTTGGTGCGCTTTCACATAAGAACTTGGTTCCGACCTTGATGTTCTTGTTAAAGGATCTCACAAGCTTCATCATATATAGTATGCGCTCTGCATCACCGTTATGAGAAAAGTCGTTATCATTCGACAATACTATGCCCTCTACCGTACCCGGATAAATATAGTTCGCTTTTTCTACACATTCCATTGCTGTCATTATTTGCGTTATGTCACGTGGAGTATCTTCGAAAAGAAAGGCTTTCTGCAAAACGGAGAATTTCTTTTCGTTATGTTTCTTATTAAAGTTTGCGGCGGCTTCTGATACGTACACATTTAGATCACTTTGGTTGTACGTGTAGTTCCATACATAGGACGCTACGAGTCAAGAAAGCTTGTTGGTTATTTGATTTGGTTCATTCATTGAAATTCATTACATTTAGTGATAGGAAGCAAAGCAGGTGGGATTACGTACCGTTCGGTGTAATTGGATCGAATGTGAGAATTTTTGAAAATTTTGTTGAAATTACTTCTAACATCACTTCAATATCTTTTATCGAGTAGGAATCTTCGCTGGGGAAGGAGCCATTTTTCAAAGAATGTTTTACCTTGGGAGAAAACTGCACTCCTGTGTGCTGCCGTTCCAAATCACTTGATAGGGACACAGTCGATGCAAGCAGTGAAAACGTTAGGTACAAATATAGTTTAGCCAAGAAACACCCTTCTGCCATAATTAACGTATGATTTTGTTAATGATTTCAGTGAATCTTGATTTTTACTTTTAAGCTAAATATGCCAAAAAATGCGATTTTTTATCGTAAAATTTTGACTGCTATAAATTAGACTGTGGTGGACTCTTTATGTAGCTATGTCTAATTTCAGTCGAGGTTTTAGTTAATGGATTGACCACAAATAC
Source organism: Callyntrura sp. NNG-2020 (assembly GCA_027744055.1). Classification (NCBI taxonomy): domain Eukaryota; kingdom Metazoa; phylum Arthropoda; class Collembola; order Entomobryomorpha; family Paronellidae; genus Callyntrura; species Callyntrura sp. NNG-2020. Next base: position 8,058 of record JAHZNE010008233.1, read on the forward strand.
ATTGTTCTTAATGACTAATCTATTGTACTTAAATGGATCAAGTAAAACATAGTTACAACGTACTGCTTGATGTAACGTATGAAAATCTATAAGTTAGTTAAAAGAACCAAACACCAAACTCCCATAAAAATGATTATATGTAAACTGTTAACCCAGTCCGGCAACATGAAGTCCATTAAATGATTAATCGTACCCCAAATCATTTTAAGTAAAAATATATCAAGGCATTGGTATACAGTATTTAATCGGTCCTCGGCCATTGATATCCCACCGTTAGGACAGTCCGTGTGGCGTTGTAGATGTAAAGAAGGTGTACTGTGTTGTACAATGATTGATGTATGGAGGTCAAGCAGGTCTTGCAATGGATATCAAACTTTTTATAGTGATATATTAGAGTACAATGCATCGGTGTAGCAATTTTCAGCTCAAGTATTAAAATTTCCTTCAAGCCATGGATTAAACTTACTCTTTGATGAAAACACTGTTCTAATTGGAGTGTAAGTGTTGCTGCATTTAAAAAACGACATGGTTAAGTTTGATAGGTTCAGGAGGTCACGAGGAACCTTTAAACCCAATAAAACATTGTAGAAACTTATAGGATCTACGGTGTCTACTACTAAAATTCCAGATTAATTCGAAGTATTTTAAATTTTTGACTATCGCGTTTCACCGATGGTTCATTAAATATCTACATCTTCGACCTTGTTTGAGCTATGGACAGTTAAAGTCGATTGGAGATTATGCATTCGATTATGTTTGAAAATATTTTATCATATACGAGTAATTGCCAGACATGGTTACCGGATACGACAAAAACAGAATATCTTAAAAATGCGTTGTTCCGGTGACCGATTTGTAAAAAGCCAAGTTTTTTGGTGGAATATGTCCGCCAATGTGCCCTACCCGCCAAAATCTTTAGTACTGCCCCACCAGCTAAAATCCTTGGTCGTACGCACCCACCAAATTCCTGGTTGGCACCCACCCGCCAAAATCCTTGGTGATATCCACCCCACAAAATCTTTGGTGGTACTCGTCCTTCGATATAATTATATCTTTAAATATTGTTCTCTTTTTTATATAAGAGGAACAGCATGATACCCGTAACTACTATCTATTGCGTATAACATTAATCTTTCACCGTCTTCCCAAAGATGAACAACATAATTTTAACTTGCAAAGCATACAACAGTTACTGCATAACCAATTTTACAAACGGTCTAACGACGTATGATAAATGATATATAGTCAAATAGGAATATATTCCACGTCCAAGCGTGCATGTTCTATTGCAGGTAACAACACATGTATAATAAAAGTAAAATATGTGAGAAACATCCGACGTTTTTATACTTATGCGGAACATATTAGGATGAAATACATTATATTTTCCGTATAATGTAATTAGAAATTGGTCATCACCCTAACTTAAACTTCTAGGTTTTCGCATATTCCCAATGCGTTCACGGATCAAACTGAGCTTATGTTTGCATCCATATCAATATCACACTAAAATAAGTCGTTTGAGTGGCATATACTTTTTTTCCTGTATTTCTCTGGGTCTGTCTTTGTATCAAGGTGAACCAGACGATGCTGTTCATTATTTTGTGTAACCACACCTTTCAGTTTATTATGTATCTGTTAAAATTAGGTTTGTTTATGCAGATCAGAAATTTTCTACAATATAATTCTGTACCAATTAGCTTAGATAATTTTGCAATTTTAACGTTTTCAACATTTTTCATTCGCGCAACATCATTGTTTCCATTACATCGCAATAATAATAATAGTCATAAACTCTTCTAAATTAGTAAATTTTCCTGTATTCCGTTTTAAAGAATCCGTCAAAATTTTTGATGAATTGTGTTTTAATTAGTTAAAATAAATATCAAATTCAATTGTATATAAGTATAAGTATAATTGTATTTAGTATTAATTAGAATCTGTCTCGTGTGCCTCTGTCATGTCCGTAATTTTTCTAACAATGTAATTTGATATCTTTTGTGAAATAGTACTCGGCGATTCACATTTCATTCCCTCTTGTTACCCTACCTTTTGTTCCTTGTCCATGCCAAAATGATTAGTAATATTTTCCCTCGTTTCCGTATTATCAATGTTGTGGTGAACAGAGTGACGACATTCTATCCCATTGCTGGATGACTACCTGCTTTGGACACTTTATTCTGCAATTACGGCCAGTCCCATCTACAGCACCTACCAACTCCAACAGATTATTGGACGTGCCGCATGCATGTTATATGCAAGAAACAACAACCTA
>JAHZNE010008234.1:0-11511 GCA_027744055.1 Callyntrura sp. NNG-2020
TACCCGCTGGTTGATCCTGTGTCAGGCGCCCACGTTGTGCGACTCCCTTCCCAAGTATGACGTGGCGCAAATTTTTGGGCGGCAGTTTATGAAGGAGATATTTCCAAACGTGAAAAAACAGATCTTGGACAAATTCCGGATGGAGCAGGAGAAAATCCAACCGACCAAGCGAGAACTCTACTCGAAGCTCCTGCCGGGATTCTTGGATGCGGTGGAGGAAGCCATTCACACTCCTAACTGTCCCATTTGGGATGTAAACTTTAGACCGATGCTACCTCTGCACGCGCAGTCTAATCGAACTCCACAGACGAGCCAACAGCAAGCACAGAGCATGGCGCAGCAGGCCCCCAACTTAGCAGCAGCCATCTCGGCAGTGGCAGGAAAAGCGTTTACTACCCCAGCAATAGCAGGAGGATTGAGTGGGGCAACGGTAGTGAAGAAGGAACCTTGTGAGACCATGGCAGAAGCGGAAGAAATGGAGGTAGATCAGCCTCATGAACACCCCTCAGCGCAAAGTAGTCGGGCGGTGACCGCTACAGCAATGAAGCAAGAGCCAAGAAGTGATACAGACATTGGGGCTCCTCCAGGAATAAGTAGCTTTGGAGAGACCGCTACAGAGGAACGTCCTTTAAATGAGTGGGACCTTCCAAAAGATCTCATTTTGGAGGCATGTCGCTGCCTGGATGATACTAACCTTGGTGGGGACAAGGATGTAAGTGTCGCAAACGTTGCAAAAATAATGCTTGAAGCTTTTCAATTTTGTAAAAAAAAAGAAATATAAACGTGATTTCGTTTCTTTCATTAGTCCCTTTTTGACGATTCCGCAAGGTGTTCAATAATTGCTTTCACCAAACCACTACTAGCGTATTGGCGAAGCAAAATTATTAAGCGTTTTTTTCCATTTTCTCTAGGGTACTTCAAAAAGCAAGGTTTCAGCATGGACATTACCGTTCAAAAGCCGATGTACTCTGGGTTTATAAAAGAGTACGAAGGCGCCACTCTGATGCACTGCGAACTTAATCCTTGCATTCGGTATACAGAATTTACCAGCGTTGTCCGTCGCCAAAAACAAATTATGATGAAGATTGTCAAAAGAAAATACGAGGAGCTTCACGTAAGAAAGCGGACACCTTTTGTATCATTTCAAATAAAAGATGTGATGATTCGATGCCGTTAATTTTAAATTTACAACGCCATTTTTAATTATAGGACATGACGATAACGCCCCCTGTTCGCCAACCTGGTCAAGGTCGCCTAAAAGAGATCCCTGGCATGCTTAATGCCTGTCAGATTGTGGGCGTGGATCTAGTTCGGATCAAACTGGAAGATGAACCCAGCTTAAACACAGTTTTCAAATCGATACTCAACCAGGTCAAGAATCACCACGCGTCTTGGCCTTTTACCAAACCTGTGGATAAGAACGAAGTGCCGGATTACTACGACTATATTCCTTATCCAATGGGTAAGTCCTCTTTAATTCAGCAAACTTTTAAAATTGAAGACATTTGTTTTCGCAAAAAGTACCGTAAGACTGGACTGTATTTTCAGACTTGAAAACAATGGCAGAGCGTCTCAAAAAAGGGTATTACATTAGCCAGCGTCTTTTCATTGCCGACATGATCCGTATTTTCACCAACTGTCGGACGTACAACAGCCAAGAAACAGAATATTACAGGTGCGCCAATCTGCTAGAAAAGTTTTTTAATAACAAGTGCCGAGAAAGTGGGCTCAGCCTTAATCCCTCGTCGTCGTAACCACAGCAGCAATAATGTGGATGTATATCGAATATGGATAAGTGTGAACGTCGAAAATGAGTTTTCCATGGGAGGAACTTTCGTCAATATTAGTGACATACATTTGCGTCTAGCTGAGAAGCTGTTGAATGCTGCAGTGCTTCCGAACACACTTCCTTTCCGGAGCATTAAGCAGGAATATTAATTGTTACATACTAGAAGATCGTTGAGTGATGGTTCACCCCGACATGGCGGTTATATTAGCTGGTATGGGCAACGGCTTCATAGGTCCATTCCGTGCTCCTGTTGTTTATGTATAAAAATGAATTTTTATGCTGGTGACACATCTTGTTACAGAGAGTTGGCTAATATAATTAAGTTAACGGAATCGGAAGTGTAGATATTAACAGGAAAGTCGTCGCCATCATGCCTGGATAAGCCAGACGAGGGGGACACGGGACGCTATTGGTTAAAAGGTGGAAGGAAATTCACGAAAGCAGTTACAGTGAACTAGTTTGAAATTATTGTACCAATTAATTCTCTGTGCAATCACTAGCTTGGATAACTATGTCTGTCTACATTAATTGTGATTATTTCAACATTTTGCTGCGAGTATACTTGTTAGTCTGAGTCTGTGTTTTTATATTTTCTAAAGAAGGATAGTTAAGTTTTTTTTTAGAGTTTCGTAGAAGACTACAATTCGTGTCTGCCTTCCGAGACAACAAAATAAAGAATCATTGTCAACTGTCAACAATGTAGTCAAGATGTTTTTTAAATTTTTAAATGGACATTTTCTTTTTTGGAGTTGATGGACATGATTACCACAAGATAATAGTACTTGAGTACCTACTACTGTTTTTTAACGTTTTTGTCATTTGTGCTTTTCAGTTAAATGTAAATATTTTGTTAGTTTTTTGTACTTTGTACAGTCTATTATCTATAGGTACAGTCTATTGTAAGTTTTTTAATTATGTAAAATGTGAAAAAAGTTTACTATTAAATAGGAAACTATCATCAGTTTTATGATGAATGCTAAAAATTGTATTCTGGTCATACAGAAGTTATGTGGCAATAATGCCAACTATTTTTAGGAAAAACTATCTTGAAATACTTCTTTACTGCAAATAATTTAACATGTTTTGGGCTTTTGATGACTATAAACTGACTAGGAACTTATATAAAAATAGACGGAAAGATTTATGAGTGGTGGGAAAGTGAAGCATCATAATGCCTACTTTTTTTTACAACTTCTCCATTGTAGTTTTTTGTACTTTGAATGATAAAGCTATGTTGAACATTAACTAAAATCCTTTACATTCTCATTATAGTTAGAGTATCATTGTTAACCCAGGTTGTTTGTTTGTTTAAGTTATATCATGCAATGATGTATGTAGTTTGTTGTGTTTTGTAAGTATTTAAGCATGAAACGAGATGATATGACAATTTTAGTATATTTTTCTGGATTGTTGAGATTTAAACAAGAGAGTCAACCAGTACTGTCAACTGTGTGAAGTATCGTATTTTAAAATTAAATTCAAACAATACTTTGCGAGATGCAGTATTCATATTCCGTTGCTGGCACGTTGATGACCAGAATAGGACTAATGCCCAAGTAGTGCTGCGACTGCGACAGGACATGGTAAAGTTGCCAACGGACAGGGTAGCAGGACGAGAGATCTTCTTTAAAAAATAAGGAATAAGGACAAGCTTAGTTTTGGAGACATCGATATATCGTACAAATTAAGTTATTGATTGCAAAATTGTTGTAGAATACATAATATTTTACTGTTTATGTAACTGTTACTAATTAATTGTTATGGAGTAGTGGATCCGACCTTTGAAATTTAGTCAAGTAAAACGTAGGTATACCTAAAATTCATTAATTTGTATTACATTTTCCTAACTGTAAAAGTTCTCAGTGTACATAAAAGCGTTGTGAAATTTTGTGTCTCTACCATGTACATTTACGCTACAAAGATAAAAATTGATACTAGGAATATATATATGGAATGGGAATGAACCAAAGGAAACAATTAAAAGCAAAGTGCCTAAAATTTGTTCGCTATACAAATAAGAGAGGGTGCAGATATAACGGAAAAGTATGGAATGTATAATGTAATGAAGAAGGTTATACAAAGAAAATAAAGTTTTAAATATACAAAACAGCTAAAATTAGCCAAAATGTAGCCAAACGTCCATTAACACACATAATTTACAATAGCAAGTATTAAACTTTTAGTCAAAGGAATGCTCATAAGAGTTTCATGGGCATTTAAACGCCCGTGTAAAACTCATAACAACGAGTAATGGTAAATGTCAATATGCCACTTTAGTGCTGTAGTGGTTTGGATGGCCACATTTTATTGGCCCCTCATCAAATTTGCAAAGATTATTAAAGTAGAAACATTCGCCTCTGCTGAAATATTAATGACACCACCGTCCTTTCAGCCGGGCTCAATGTCAAAGCACGAAACAGCTTAAAAAATTCCTGGTGATGCAATAGAAAAGAACTTTTCTTTTAAAGAAGAAGGTACTCAATAAACCTATTTCGAATTGATCGCTGTTTTGTCCGAGCACGGAAGTGTACGCTGGCGGCGCCATCCAAGTTGTATACGGCACAAGCCTATCATTATTATTTCTACTTGGCTGGATACATCATAATGTACAGCGTTTTGGCAACAAACTTTGTTCATGAGTCATCCTCCGACCGACGACAGCAGGCAGCAGGCAATTGTACGATTTTCCAAAGGGCGAAAACCATGCGACAGCATAATGACGTGTGCCGGGTTCTTTCTTTGTTTCTTGACAAAGTAACGACGGAACTGTGTTTTCCACCGGTCGATGGGCTTCTAGAGACGGGGAGTGGTTCCGGTTCTTTGAGGACTATTCTGCCAATTATGTTATATCGGATAATAATAAAAATTATACATGAGTCATGTGATAAAAAGCAGTTGCCGATAAAAGCTTCCAGCAATCCTATTTCACCCTAGCATGATGAGGAACCCAGTAAAAATTTTGCTGCAGGAAAAGTTTTTCCCCAGAAAACTTTCTCTAGGAAGGAGCAAGGGGAAAAAGACGGGAATGGAGTTGCCAACGCCAAAGATGGAAGAGTCTACGAAATTACGTGGCATGTCACCTGTCTATCAAATTTACCGACCTAATTAGCAATTCCTCCATATAAAATCCATGTTTCCCCTGCTTCCTTCCAACATACAACCCGACATCCTTTTCGTAGCTTCTTGTAAAACGCTGAGTACTGCGGAAATTCCCGGACAAAAGGAAAATCCTGAGGAAAATGCTTTCCCGCACCTGGCCTGTCCATATTTGGGAACCCTGGTATAAAATTGGGAATAAATTTGGGATATTGTAGACTTGTGTAAACATTACATCCATAATTCGTCGTCCCCATTTCCTTCTGAATTACTCTCTCTCTCTCTCGAGAATTGCCACAACAACGCACTATACCACTGACGGCTCTGCTACTATAGAAAACGAGAAGGAATCGTCTCTCTCCCTCACCGTACATCCCCCTTCACTCACGCTTGTTTATTGTACAGCTCCTCTCTTTTCTGTCACAGTCATTCATGATTACATTGAAACTGTACACAAACACCAACGAAAAATACCAACAAGCCATTATGATACCAAAATGCGAGAAGCCAACCCTCTATAAATTCTCTCGAAAGAAAAAGCAGCAGCAGCAGCAGTAAGCAGCAGTCATGGTAATGTTAATCATAAAACACAATGTATTTTGTAATACATTTCACGACGACGACACGATAACCATACCATACAAACAAAGTGCACACATTCATATAAATAATACTTACCATCACCCTGCAATATGGTATGTGCATAATGATAATGTGCACTATATAATGTTTTCAGTGAAAACGCAAATATAATGGTCTACATAAACGCTCACACACATCTGCCCCTGCACATAAATCTCTCTCTTTAAAAACGAAAAAAAGGAACAGAGAGATATATACTCACACAACAGCAAATGTGTACTTTTGTGTTTGACGTACAGCAAACCTGCAGAATGCATACAGGCAAACATCCCATAACCCTCTGCTTACAGACAGGAGACGTATGTCGCTTCAATTAAAAGAGAAAAATACTATAAGGTTTTGAAGAGGAAGAGAACGGCGAATGAAGGGGGGAGGGGAACGAACGCGTTGTTTGTAAGCGGGTGGTAGTGGTGTGTAAAGTGAACAAATGAGAGCTGCTACTACCCTTTGAATAAACCACGTACAAACACCAGTTTACAACACGGAGGAACAATGTTACGACGACTGTTTAAAAAATACGACGACACTACAAGACAGTCATTATCATCCTCATTATTATTATCCGTTTTGAACGTACAGGGATGATACACGCAAAAAAGGAAACATTGTCAGAGGAAAAATTTTAAATCTCGGCTGTTCATTTACTTATGGCCGTATATGGAGGAGGAGCTGCAGCAGCGTCTTGTCTTGATTCTCGTTCCTAGTAAAAGACAGGGCAGCAGCGGTGGAGGAACATGTAGCATGTTGAATGTATGCAAGCACGGAGTAGTTATATATTTGATGCCCCACATGTACGAAGAAGAAACGGTCCAAATGTTGATCCGGTTTAATCTCTCTCTCTCTCTCTCTCTTTCGCTGCTTATTGCTTGCCTTGTAAATATTCAGTCGTGTCCCTCTAGTCTCTGTGTGCATCTAATCCTCATCTACAACAGGCCAAGTATTCTGCATGATTTTATGTGTGCGCTGCACTACTTTGTTTAGAGTTTTATAGACACGAGCAGTAAACAGAAAACCGTGCAGGGATGATGATGATGATGATAATGATAATATAATGCATTATTGTAAGCTGTATTGAAAGAATTTGTAAAGTTGGCTGAAATCCGTAGAAATGCCTATCAGCTTGCACTTTGCACACACAGACACCCTAAACATTATTGTGGGCCGGCGCCATTCATACAGGACGTTGTTCCCCGACGAAATACGCGTTCCTCCATTTTTCCTATTTTTTTTCTGAGGGAAATATTTTCCTTTGGTGGCCGTCTATTGCAAATGCTCCCTTAAGGTAGTCCTCCCTCTAGAAAACATTGTGTGTGAGTAATATCAAGTTTCAATTCTTTTTCTCGCTGGTTTCCCTTCCTCTCTGCGTATAGTATCTCCTCGTGCCTGTGTGTTTTCTTTCGTACGAAAAGGTTTTGATTTTCTGCTCTTCTCTTGAAATCGTCTACCTCGTATACACACTATGTTCATAAAAGACAATGTTCTTCCCTGTCTCTCTCTCTCTCCATCCTACTTACACATACAAAGTACCACACAATAATAATAAATGGGTTGGAATTTTACATTTGTAAAATACATTACAAGCCTTGCATGCCATCATGACAGAAGAGGCAACACACTCACACAGCTTTCCCAATGATTTCCTTCTCTTTTCTTGCGCTGTCTTTCCACAAAACGGAATATATATGTCCCTTTTTGTAGAGCTGCTCTTGTGTTACTCATACACACAACACAACTCCTTGCAACTCACATTTCTCATGCCCTGATAATAATACTGAAGTTTTAAAAAATATCTTTAACAAACACTCTTTCGAGCGAGTATGTGTTGAGTTACACTAAAACCTATCGTCATCATCATCATCATCATCATTTGTTTTATCATTACCTTATTATCCTCACGACTCACACAACAGCCAGTTTAGCACACCAAAAAGTTTGGTGATACCCTTTACACGTTTTGTTACACATTTACATTTACCGAGAACATAATAAACTCGGCAGCTAAGAGAGAAATTCGTTTAATTTCATTTTTTCTCGTCTCTTTAGTTCCTTCTCTCGCTGTGTTTGTTGTACGCGGATGGTCGCTACATTCTCTACAATTTGATTCCATTTACTGGCGTGTCAGAGAGAGGAGGACGACTTGATGTAATGTAAGACTAGACTTTTTGTACACTTTAACACACACACTCAGCTTTTGTGTGCTAAAGCCAGGCGTAGTCTGCTGCTCTGAAATTGCCGAGGTAAGCAAAAGTTTCCTGTTGTATACACAATTACACAGACATACTGAGAGTGACTCGGAGAGGAATTTTGTTTGTGTGTATTTTTAAGTGAAAAACTCATTTTTCTGGTTAGCAGTAGAAGGAAAGAGAGAAAAATGTAGGAAAAAATAATGGGTTTATTATGGGGAAATATATGAAAAATAGAATAGACCAAAATAAATAAGCATGTGGCTGTGTGCAGTGAGGAGTGAAGTGTGAAGGAACTTTGAGACAAAATATTTATATTCCAATGCAATCACCTCTTTTGGGGAATGGGGATGCTGCTTCCTCCCTAAAACTGTCTGGGAAACGACAAGGTTGGTGTATATTGATAGTGTAATAAATTTAGTTGAAAGGTTAATCGATTTGGGAGCAATTTAGGATTCTTATCATCTTCGTCATCATCGTTCAATTACCTGTGATGTAGTGATGAGGGAATTTGTACGGAAGATTTCTAGCCTTTAAATAGGTTTCGTGTAAAAAAGATAATGGCACATGTAGGAGAGATTAAATTTTTACAAGGAATTTAATCTGTGAAGCACTTTAAAGATAACTTAACTATGCGGATGACTGGTCGTATAAACGTGAATTATAACCGCAAGCTTAAGAGTGAAATGGTGACATTCATTAAGTTTTTACAGCTTTTGCAATTAATCTCGAAAGGTCAGTATTAATACGGTTTTAAGCTGCCTCAAAATTATTAGATACAAACAACTTCATTGTAGCGGGTGTCACAGAGATTTAAATTTAAGGTAGACACCTGAGGGGCGAGCATATTTAATGACTAACGACGACGACGACGTTTTTTGTTGTTTGGATTCCAAAGAAGCAACCAAAGAAGCGTGCTGGCATAACGCTGACCCAGTATCTTTCAAAAATGTTGAAGGGGCAGCATTTTTTAGCTGTGAGGTAGCCACCTCATTTTCGTGCAGCCAAGATATTATTTCGAAATTCGCAAGGTATGTGCTCTCTTAGATAGGTAGCAAAGGTTCGAGATTCGCAAGCAAAAGGAAAATCAGGACAGGAAATACTTGCCATAAAATATTTAGGTTGTCTACCTATTCCCTATCAAACTCATCTTAATGGATGATAGAGGGATGCCTAATCTAATATGCGTAATAAGGTAATTGGGCAGAAATTTTTAATTACGTAGGAAGGTTCGAATTATCCTTTTAAATGCCCATGGCTGCTGCCTTTTCATTTCCGTTTTAAACATGTGCGATAAGGGTAACGTAATGACGGTAATGGTAGTGTGCTAATCTAAAAGGGTTGATTTGTTGAAGTTGCGTGATTTTAAATATGATTAATAAATATAGGTAATTGTAACAGGAAAGATAACCAGTAATTTTGTCCATTTCAGTGTAAAAGAGTTAAATGTGAAGAAGAGAGCCTGTAACGACGCCGCTGCTTTTCAACGCTGCTAAGAAAAACAAGGAAAAACTAAAATAATAATGTTTTGATAATTAATTTTAACTTCCGTGATAAACCACTCAGCCAAACTGCCACCGTTAACCATAGTTACAAAAGTGACCGAGCAATAATACCAAAACAACGACAACGGAAACTACAACAATAATAACTGTTCTGCTAAAAAAAATCTTGTTTACTTTTTTTTATGGAAAAACAGTTCTTTGCGGCTTATCTTCGACTGTCAGTTGCTGGACGCGCCTCTTTACAACATTAGCACCTTAAATTGCTTTTGATCGTTTGGAGGAGATAACGGAGAAAAACAACAAACTGTAGAAAATATTAATTACTGGATCACTAAAGCAACTGACATGTTTTAACATTTTAGTAGTAGTATTATTATTCCTCCGGAAATCTGACTTCCTCTCGCCCATCACCCTAGAATCATCTAATCATCTTCAAAAACGTACTACTGACTTGACTGTGAGTCATCCCTTCATCATCCTCAATTAAGAAGGCTTCTCCCCCTTAGTCGCCCTCCTCATCACTTCATCCTTAGAACCTCTCGACGTTAAGGCTTACGTGTTTCGTGTTTCACTTGAGTGACCGGTAAATTAGGAAAGCAGTTTGAGAACTGACGCTGACGCTCAGATGACTCATTGTTGTTATTAATTTCCATTAAGACGGCTAATCAATATTTTTCGGCCGACTATCTTGTTTGTGTCAGTGCGTGCATACGTGCGTGGCGGTAAGTGCGTCAGCCCTTTTTTATACGGGTTCGGTCAACCGCAGCGAAACCTGCTTGAACCTAAAACCAAAAAAAAGAATACTGCAACATACTCCCAATATTTTTGGGCTTATCATCCCCAATACCCCTCCTTCACCCCAAGGATCAGTACACGTGATTTAATCAATAATCTTATTCGACAATTGTATTTCCGGGAAGAAAGAATTGTTTACACATTCAGGCGTTAACCTGGTCAGGTCATCCGTGTTCAAAATAATTCTTCGCTAAAATCAAGTGCCTTGGATCGCCAACGCCAAATTCAAAAGTCAGCCTGTGTTCATCAAGTATACTGTGGGGATCGGACCAAGTAATTACATATGCTGTTATTGACTATCTCTTTATTTGTGGTACCTCATTAGTTCCAAGAACTCTGTTCAAAAGCAATCAATACAATAAAAACATCCCCCACGAAAAGGGATCCTCCCTCAGGTTCCGTTCTGCCGAAAACGAGGTAAGGTACTTATTTCTCTTATCAAACATTTACCTTCTCTCTTGACATGATTTTTTAAAAAAGAGATATGTGATTTGCCTATTACTACTGCCCACGTACGCTCGTCAGATAAAAGCAAGAGGGCAGGGGCTACAAAAATGAAAATTAATTTGTTGATTTGATTTTTATCAATAAAATAAAGTTGATTAAGTTAGCTGGAAAGTCAATATAGGTAATAGCGCAGTTGCAACGTGCCTTGTAAAATTTGGGCAGATCCCTTCATAAAATGCACTCATAATGAGAGAATGCAAAAGTGCCCCTCTCTCTGGTATACCCTGATATATCACAATGAATGCATTGCTGTTAATAGTAAAACATCGTTCTATAAGAAGGAAATTATTTTAACGGCAGTTTTGGGCGTTAACTAATTTTTTGGCGACGGTTCGTGTCGTCGTCGTCGTCGTGGATGCATATGTTTATATATGAAGGATGAGCATGACGATATAAAAGGATGTTAAAAAATGAACGCGAAAGACACTGACTGTTGTCACGATGACTAAGCATCTGCATAACCTATGATGAGTGAATAATGTGTACCTTTACCTTTCAGACGAACAGTTAAACAAATACGCGAAACATTAGTAGTAATAGTAGCCTAACTGTAGTTGGGTCTTGTGTGTGTGGTTGTTTTGGGAAGGAGGCTACCCACAACGGTGGCTGCCTAACAAAGCATAAAAAATAGACACTCTGATTAAGACACTCTGTGCGACTTTTTTTTAGCAACGCTGAAAAAGTATAACATTAGCAGTGTTGAAGTTGTCAAAATCTGCTTATAGTAACCGACACTGCATATTATGGTTACGTCTCTGTGTCACCTTCCTGTTGTGCGTGTTTGGGATTGTTTTCGGTCAAGAAACTGTTATCTGATATGTATCGTTTATTTTTTTTATGAAGGCCATCCTCAATCAGCTGTTATAAGCAAGTTTGACCGGAGATACATAATGACTAAAGTTCCAATTAATATGTTGCTAAAATGACCAAAATATGTATGTATTTATGTTCTTAAAAATGCCAAAATATGTGGTTAAATATGTGGTTAAAATTG
>JAHZNE010008235.1:0-59163 GCA_027744055.1 Callyntrura sp. NNG-2020
ATTTTGACCAACGCAAGTGGCTGACCCCCAAAATTAGAAAAACGTTCAAATTTTTCTTTGATGCTGGTTTGATTCATTGGTCAGATTGTGTTTTTGAGATATTCGTTAACCAACGCTGACATAATAATTGGCTGACTACCTTTCTGGATTGACTAGTTCTGATTCATTTTTAGTTAGATTCTATTTCATAATATGAAACTTTTCAAAACCAAAGTGGAATTTTAAGAAATGCATATTAAACGACTGTATTTGATTTGATTGGATTTGAAAAATGCGATTTGTGACATATTTTTGTTAGAAAAAATTGTAACCCTCTTTCAAGGCAGTTTTGACATTTCAAAATCTGAGGTTCCTTCATCCCATACGCAATTCGGGTATCGTGTTGGGTTCATGTTCAGTCATCGTTTACAGCCACAACCTTTTCAATTTACATGCTTTATTATTTCTCCCTTTTTTGTTTCTGTAACTGCGTGCAGGGTAATGGTACAGGGTTGAAGTCCGAAATCCGAAGTTTTAATAAATATAATTAATGACATTGCCATTGACTAGCAAAGAAAAATTTATACGGTTGCTAATCCTAAAGAGCGTTAAAAATATTATCTCTCCACAATAGACGTAAGAAATATACAACTTACTTTCTAACTTTCTTATATCAATTTTCTCTACAAGTAAGACGCTTATCTATCTACATGATGTTTTAACCTACGAGCATGAAAACCTTGTGTCCATGTTTACTCTAAGGTTTTAACGATGAATACAGTCACTGAAACAAGTTGTTTCCAGTATAAATTCCAGGAGGACTTGGAGGACATATAGATGATGAGGTGTGGATGTAGATGATAGACACAAGATAAAGACAGGTTTCAAACGCCTGTTTTCGGAGAAAATCCAATCAAAGGCCATACCAATATACTAAATTCAATATTCTGCATCGGTAATCACTACTTACTACCCAACAGGACGGCAGCATCAGCAAATTTGTTTATTTACACATCATTTGGACAATATAGTCTTACCGTCTGTCAAAGAGCTATGAACTATAGATAGACAAGATAATGCATCACACAACCACATGCATATTAAATTATATGTCATATTTATAACGTTTGCAAAAACTGCAGATGTATGCGTGAATGCGGCAGAAAGCATTTAGGCAAGTCATAGATCAAATACGATATGGATGAATTGTTTTTTGTATCGCAGTGACAGAAGCTAGTTTTCCATTTCTGAAATAGTCTTATGAAGGTCGCAACCCTACATCAACGCGTAAAAGATATGCATAAACCATTGAAAAATATGGAATGTTTGATTATTTGAAACATTGAAACGACTAGTTTAAACACGGGAAAGTATAAACACTATCACCCCTTGTGCGATACATTGATTTGTAGCCACTGTATAATTTCTCAACAACCTAAATGCGGAAAATTTATGTTTCGAAGCTTGGAAGTAACATATCACAAGAAGTTGAGTATATAAGGGAACAAAAATAATGGGAAATTATAATAAGAGCAGGTTAGAGCCGACATAGCAATGTGAGTGTGACCACAATTCATCTAAACTGCCGCGCTGTTGTTATAAAACTAGGTATGTTATTTTGTTTTTTATATGATTTTACAGAACGGGTCTGCGCCAATTTTACTTTTTGCCATACAAAACAAAAATTACAAAAGTACTCCGAAAAAAGTAGGTAGCATCCCTAGACACAAGTACTAGATTCTTATTACAGAGAACATGTAATACATCTTTTCACTGCTGTAATATAAGGGCAAAAATTCAAGTTTTAAACTATTCCATAGTTTAGCAGAGTATCATTGTTTCAACGAATCCCGTTTGGAGGAGTTTGGCGGTGGAGCTGCGAGTATAGCATGTTACAGGGTGGCCTTTGTCATTATTCATCTAGTCATATAAAAAATGTAACGAAATGGTACAACATTTGAAATGCATTAATTCACTGTGAGTTGGTATAAAATATAAAACACAAAAGATGTCACTTGTGTGAGAGAATTTGTATGCATCGGTAATTACACTATTATAGTTTCTCCCACGGTTGCTTTTACCACCTTACATTACTTATAGTACTTCTTACTGTTGGTTATAGGTAATTGAATTGCCTGAGCAGTATGCACTATCTCTACGTTGTCGTCGTCCGACAAAACCAAATATCTAAAAATGAAGCATACCACAACCACAACCATGTTTTACGATAGTAATATATTCCACCATTTATTTAGTTTGCAGCTTTATTTTTTTTAACAAACAGGTTTGATTGGACTTGTGACGTTGTGTGTAACTGAATTTTCTACGCATCCTTTTCCAGCAACAGTTAAAGGGATGGAACCTCTAACTCTTCTAGTTTCATTCATTAATTTTCAGTGAGCTCTGATTTGTATTTATTTCTCTCTGGTTCTTTTATCAGATCAGATGTAATGACGTCCCCCAAACGCTAAATTATGATTTACGCAAACAATGTTTGAAATAAACTTCAGGCATGCGAATGTTGCTGTCACCGCAAGCAAGTCTCGAAACAATTTAAATCTCCCGAATGAGTGCTTATATGAGAAGAACATGTTGATATATTAACTGTGAAAATTAGTTAGTGATAAACTTTTAATCTAGCAATCGATCTAGTAATCGTTGATAAGACGTAGATTAGAAAACGTTTCCAATAAAAAAGGTGTGTTCAACGTTCCTTTTAATATTATTGGAATAAAAACGTGACACGGAGCAAAGTATTTTTTTTCAAATCTTGCTAGTCAGTGACGGAAAGTTGCATCAAATCTAGTTATCAAACTAATGGGAGTGATAGCATAGGTAGTTTCATCATATAATGTATAATTTTTTAGTTCAATTCTGTGATTTATCAAGCCACACTGCTGCATCTGTATGTACCATTTTTCTGTAGTAAACTTGGAATGTGAAACTCAGGCTTTTCCACCCCCAGCTAAAGACGTTTGGTGGAGAAATCACTACTAAAAGGTCCAAATGCAAAATGCGGAAGGAAACAGAACAAAAAATTCTACTTATCGTTAGTTACGCTCATCAACTTATAGGGCTAGGGTTCACCAAACGTAACTTCTTGGAATGCATAGGGTTACTAGTTTCTGGTTCCAGTGGTACCAACTGAAAAGATCCACGAAAGTCTTTCAGAATTTGTCATCTTATTACGTGCTTGTCTCATCTTTAGCGGCCACCACTCACACTCTGAATGTATGTGTGTAAATATAAAAGCAAAGAAAAAGTTTAACATAATCGTTAGAGTTTTTAGGTGCTTGTCCTACTTCTGGTGTTGTAGGCAGAAAGATCTTTGCATTTCCAGTCCAAAGAAACGCGATCGAGATATAGATAGATTCTACACTCGAGTTTAACCAAGCTATTTTTATTGATACTTGATTTATACGCATATTCACTACTCTGTTCACTTTTCCTCGAAGTTCAATAGACCCAGATCAAGTGTAAGACTCGTTCAGTTGTTGATAATTGGACAGAAAGCAGAATACATGAATATACAAATGTCTCTGACGATGAGTGGCATAAATAATTGTGGTGAGTTCTTTGGAACCTTAAGAAAGCATATTGTGTTGTGATTCCATATTTCATACTACACAAAGGTCTGGCAACATATATTACTCCAAATTCGGAAGACTATACTAAACTAACATCTGCAACCGGATTTTCCAAATACTCAAAACAGCCATTCGATCGTACTGTGCTGTGCGTACAGTCCACCAACCCCCACGAGGAATATATTTTGCATGCATTTCTCTTATTCGCGTTGTGACTTGTGACTTTTCATCCAAAAGAACGGTTATGCGTCATTATAAGCTACACGACTGATTTAGATATCAACTGATATATTAGATGCGTATACATATTTTAGCATTGTTCGTTCCATTTTTCTTGGAACACTGTGAACTGGCGAGCTGCGAGCTAACTTGCGATGTGTGCTTGTTAAACATTCTTATTCATCAGGCGTCAAAATTCAAGATTATTTCGTCATTTTTTCTTCGATTATCTCTCTTTTGAGTTTCCTCTGGCTATCCTACTGGCTGACTTCCACAAAGCAAAATCAATATTGAGTCTCTTTAGAGAAATAAAATGGATCAGTTGACTTATGGTGTATTTGTAATTTTATGAAAGAAGCCCATTTATTACCAGTGGAGGGAAAAGCATATATATAATACATATACAGTGAAACTTTTTTTATCGTGACTTAAAATGTATATACATAGGTTTTGTGCATACACTAGATCCATTTATTATATAGTGCATCGGAGTAACAGGAATTAGCAATTTGACTTTTTGTCGTCTTTTTATTCCATCCCCTTTTCTTGGTAACAAGTATTTCAACAAGCCATCCTCTTATGAAATTAAATGAAACTTTCTTCTCTTTGTATTCGTATCGCAGCACTTTTCAGCATAGAAGTCGTGTCCCGCACACCCGCATTCTGTTAAATTACGCAATTTATGAAGAATTTTTTGTTAATTTGCTTAAGCACAATGAATTGGCTGAAAGAGTTTCCAGAACTGAATGTGAGCAACTTGCGTTCTTACTGGTACTACTACTGTGTGGTAGTGGTAATGATTTCAGAAAATGTGCAAAAAATGTCCTCTGTTCACAGTAGGAATTGCATTAATAACAAGTCTCTCACATGTCCTGTTTCGTAAACCATATTACGCTTTATTAATAAGTAGCTGGATGGAAGGAGAATCTTGGAAAAGATGAAATACGTGTAAGATGTACTATACACCAGTATATAATATAAACTAAGAGCATTTGACACCCAACTCCGGGTATTTGAACTAAACTTGAATAAAAATAAAAATTACATGAATATTAAATGTTCAGTCACGCAAGCAGGATGATATGACTCATACTTTCTGTGTATTCTTACCTTTTGTAGTGTAGCAGGCTAGACACTATGAATTGTGTACGCATATATTTTCATCTTTCCCCCGAACTTACACTTTTGATTGTGGAAGGCAAAAGAGAAAGTTGGCAAATACCGTACATGTTCTAATAAAAATGTACGTCTTTGCTAAAAAAGCAAAGCAGCAAAGCCAAAATGTTCATGCATGCGTGCAAATGCGAATACTGCATAGTGGGCAAGTGTTCATGCATTCACTTTTAACAATATTCCTGATATTTTCAAGGGGGTAGTTGAATTTAAACTATAGCGTTTATAAATCGTAATGTTGTAACACGAATCTACAAAAATATTTTTGCATTATTACGAAGATTTTGTTATCTTTACATTTTACTAGCATATCTACGTGTTCATATCACATTGGTATACTGAAATAATCTTTATTTGTTCAAATTTACTTAATCCGTCTTATATTTACACCATTGAGGTAAATTATAGATTTATGGAAATTGTACGTGTTGTAATCGTAAGTTTTCAGTACAGCAAAAACTTGTAGCTATCGTTGTATCAGCAGGTATTCCAATATGCCCTCTCCCATCATCAGTTGGAAATCACCAAAATGTTCCTAAATATACATTAGTCAAATGCAATTTTGAATTAATTTCTACTATGTACCATTGTGAATAGTTTATACATATTATCGCATAGATTAAGGAACTATAGATTTTAGCCCCCGCAAAAATCAACGGGTTAACGTACTGCTGCTGCAGCGGCTATGTTCAAGTTGGTATAATTCTGGGAGCTGTGTACTTGACGCCTAAAATGGGACACTTTTTTAGGAAATGCAGGAACAGAAAAAAATTTACGATTTCGGATGTGTGGCAGGAAGACCACAATTTTGTCTGTACGAAATAAGTATAAGGGCAAGGATACGAGTAATGACTGTAACATCTTATTAACAGAATATGCTATGCGTAATGCGTATCTCAAAATATTTTTACGTAGTGAATAGAATAATAAAAATTACGATCCCCTGCGACGCTGGTAGTAAAGAGAGTAAAATGTCGGAGAACTTTCATCTTACGCACATGCTAGAAAGTCCAACACCACGTTTTCAGCTATCTGACACGAACGTGAAGATCATCTTTTATTTGCCTGCCTTGGTAGCCTACTCTAGCTATCCATCCAATAAGCCTGTAAATTCCATGTAAATGTACAAACTAAAACAAGCAAGATCAAAACAGATACTGAAAGAAAAAGTCCCAGGAAAAAGTCACCATCGTCAGCATTTCGAATGGTGAAACTTTTCTCTCAAACTTTCTCGCCCTTTAATACTCTCCAGCCTTTTTTGCTCATCTTCCAATCACTTGTGTGTTGCGTATGTATAGCTGTGTAAGCTTCTCCTTCAATCCCACTCATGGCGACATTCTTTTCGTTTGATTTTCCCCACTCTCACTCGCAATTCCCTTATCATCCCTCTTTTTTCATGGTCTGAGTCATGTCAAAAGTCAAGATCTCTCTCAATATGTAATACGTCCACTGAGGATATTTTTCCTGTTCTAAAAAGAAGGTTTATTATTGACTTCTTGTTCTCTTTTTCTGTGACACATATTCTTCCTGTTTTTCATTGCGTGCACACCAGTATGATTGAAGTCTACTGCGGCTGCTGCTGCTGCTTTCCCTTCTTGTATACTGCTTACCCTCGTTCATTTTTATGGGTTAAGCGAAAGAGACAGACAGAGAGACAGAGAAAAAGAGTTGATAAAAGAAAGTGGTGGCAACGGCAGCGGTGGTTGTGGATTTGAAAAATGGAAGTAGAAAAATGGCAGGAGTGCGAGAATAAGAGGAAAAGAAGATGGTTGTTAAAAGGAAGTTGACGAATGGAATAAATAAATACGGCACTGATTTTTTTTCGCTCTGTGAGGCTAAATAAAATTTCTTTTAAAATGATGGGAAGCTGCAGAGACAGCTGCAGATGATTATAATAATTCTTATAGATACATGGTGGTATATGACAAACGCACCTACATATATATGCATACCTTCGTTTTGTTGTAATGTTTCTTCCTGTTTATTATTCAGCGCAGGTTTTGCTTCAGCGATGGTAGCAGTTCCTCATATTTTTGACATGAGGCAGTTTTTGAATGAAGAAGAAAAGTTGGACGCTGTTCCCTTGCGTGGAGCTTTTAGTGAATTCCATTTTGATATTTCAGCTTTGAGTTTTTCAAATGTCTTGTCTGTCAAGCGTCACCAATCAAAGAAAAGGCATGGAGGAAAGAGAAATAGAACAAGTCTTGTTCGTATCGTTGTCGAGTGATAAAGTCCCGTAATGGAACATGACTGGCCTGTGTACTACTTACTACAAATCCGTTGGTGGCTATGTGTTTTTTAAAAATGAAAGAAATGCAGGGTGCATTGTTGTATTCGTTGAAATGAAACGTAGAGTAAAGCGTCCTACCCCATCTTTCTAAAGTAAAGACATATGTCAATAAGCATCATCACTTGGTGAATCAGCAGCAGTGCATTGTAGAGATTGAAAACGTGATTAGAAATTTTAACCATGATGTAAATAGATGTACAACCAAATGTAATGAAAGTGCATACAGCCTGTGTTACACTCGTTTCCCCAAAATCTTTTGATTAATTCAGACAGCCTTTGAAAACCGTTTGTCATCTTTCCATCTTTGGACGACGACGACGACGGGGAAATCTAATAAACATTTCTGACAATTCAAAGAGAAATTAATTTTGAATGATTTATAATCTGCACAGCAGAACGACTTGCTGTCTCAATACGATCCCGCTGCTGTCGTGATTGTCAGTGAAGAATACAAATATCTCTTACTTCTTTAATCTCATTTCATAAAGAGTTACTTGCATTAGATGCATTGGGATGACAGTATTGTGGAAACGGGAAACGAATGGTATGGAGAAATGTAAGCAAAATCCATGATACGATACGTAGAAATTTTTTTGTCGACCGTAGTGTAAGTTTATTCAAATTTTACATTGCTTATCAACCTATATAACAAATACTAAATATGAAAATAATGCACACCTAACACGTGGATTTTAATGAATGTTTGTTTTTATGCTTACGCACACAAATGCCCTAAAGAAAGATATTTCATAAATTTTTCATTCGTACTGCAGGAAATATAGTGTCCAAACTAAACAAACATTTACAAAATAGATGAGTCCTCTAATTCACTATCTCGACATTTGTGGAAAAACAATGCCTGCAAATTACTACATTGCATTACATTGGTGATGCAACGAAAGTACTTCGGTGAGAGGGAGAGAACTCAGGAAACTGGTTTTGCTTCAAGGCAATTTTCAGGCTTCACGTGGTGTATAAGTATACCTATACAGCTCTCGCCACATCGCTTGCATGCACGGCAGCTGCATATCATATGGATTTTGTAGCAGGAAACCTGGACCTGAGTAGTGAAAGGGGTGAGTGCCTGCAAACAAAAAGTGGTAACCAATTAAGCAATTTCACCAATACAATTTTACATTCTCTCCAGGCATCGAAGTGGAATCTTCAAAATTTCCCAACAATTAGATTTCCTCTTTTGTTACGTTCGTCGTGTAGAGTCGCTTCAGCTCCCCTTCTACTACTAATACGTTTTGCCCCTCGTGCATTTTAGTTGTGGAAATGAAACACCACTGCTATCAACCAATATATTATACTTTTGTATTGCAGGCCCCGTGTATTTTCATGTATACGTATTCTTGCTGAATGATTTAAACCAGTAACACATAACACAGTCGATGGGAAAATACTGAAACGCACGTATCACGAACGACCATGCATTCAATGTCTCAAGGAGAGTCATTCCAGAAAATTATATCAAATTAAAACTTCTGCTTAACAATAGTGAAGTTGTGGAATTAGGGAGAATGCATGCTATAACAATTTCATTACGGTAATTTCCTCAAGTATATCCCACAATAAAAATGTATCGTAACAGTAATGAAGCTGAGTTTTTAGTATGATTTTAAAAGTAAAATTATCTGCCAGTGGGAAACATCTGAATTGTAAATACTAACTGGTTCGCATACATCTCTACTGTTGACTGTGAAATTTCTTCCACTGTGTGGATATTATTATTTTGCTTTCACAAACTCTCCCACTAGCTCCATAGTCGTCTCTTTTACACTGTATGTACAATGTTGTAGTTTTGTACCATATTTTCCATGAGACACGTTTACGTTTATTACTTTAACCGCAACCTAAATTGCTTCCTGCTTCGTCGTCTTATCATGTATGCGTACCTGTCCACAAATCATTTATTTTTTTCCATTGGAAATCTCAACCAGAAATGTAACTCAAATGTGTTTTTCAGTACCTACCCCAATAACAACGTAGAATGTTGTGTAAGTTATGTATGACTGGAGAAAGCTAATAGAAATTTATGTGTTTTATGAACATTTATATTTATATATGTCACATCTGACAACATCAGTTGCTTCTGATACTCACGTATACAATTTTTCACTACAGGGTAGCACTAGCAGTAGTCTGAGAAGATACAGCACACCCCTAGTCCTACTGTGATCGTGGGAATTTAGAATAACTAAAAAGATTTAAACAAGGAAGTATACGTAATTATACCCTTCACTAGCAACAGCAACTTATTGGATGTCTTGTGTGTGTGGATAATACGCGCTCGTCTAAGTCTACATGAATGTATTCTTATACTGCTGACTTAATTAATGGAAGGTGTCAATTAATGATCATTCCGCTAGGCGGTTGGTTGGCCTCATGGTGCAATAAGCAAATTCCTGCGTAAATGACATTATCATATGCATGTATTGCTATATGTGTACATGCAGTGGACTACGATGTGTTCGCTCCTTTGGTCGAAAGTCGATCCCGAGAAGCAGGGTTCTATTTTCTGAATCTTAGACAAGAAAGTGAAGGGGAGAAAATTGGAGAGAGGAGGGCTCACTTATTGAAAATTCATCAAGCAAGTAAAATGTGCATCACAACGGACCTCAAGGCACTAAAATATAAGTACCGTAAAGTAAGATAAAGACATATACATAGCCAATTTACGCCATAGTAAATGCTGTTGACGAGTGTGGCTTTCCTTAGATATATATTGGTTCATTTGCTGCTGCTCCCCACACTACTTTAACTTTGCTACAATGTACGTAAAAATTTAAAGGGGAAATTAAAATGGGAAAGCCATGAACTACTTTAGTTAATAATACTTCAACAATTCCCTTTTCACTATTTCGAATGTTCACAGTTCCATTTCATTTTGGAATATTATAATATGGAAAATGCATCACGCATCCTAAAAACGCCCAAAAGTAAATCTGGGCAACAACGGCCGGAGAGTAAGACTCTCTGTTTGAAATGACTGCTTGCTCACAAGCCAAATGGAATATGGAGAATTCCCTGGTTTTCATGTTTCAACTCATAATAAGGCTGATGAGAAAGGCAATTTCGTTTTGTGGAATGGTTGGAAATAACGGTGCGTGTTGTTTTCTTAAGTGCTCTGTGCCATACAATGGAGGGTGATGTGTTGGCAATGGTAAGGTATACACATATATTAATACATAATAACAGTGAAGTGGGCTTATACTACAGTCCGCCCCAATACAATATTCGAACGAGAGCTTTTTAAGGCCAAATTAATATTCATGTAGGTAGTTGTATCAGCCAATTCAGTAGTTGATGTTACATTATTGGAATGTACGAAAACGCCATTTCCGTAGTTGCCTACAGAAAATGCCTTCCAATTCCAATCTCAGGAGATTCTTCATGACGATGGAGATGGGTTGTGGTTATGCATTCGTCTTTTTCTGGGTTGCTACTTCGTTTCCGTTCATTTCCCGTGCTTTATTATTCATCGTCATCGTGAACAAGATCTCAGCATGATCATTACCGGTATTTCTAGACATGATTGGCAATTTCTGCGTAAAATGCTAATTGTGCTTGATGAGTGGAAGGAAATGTGAACGTATTGAAATTTATTGCTGTATTCCGTATAATATGGCAATATGATTGGTGCTACGTTTGAATTCTGTAATATCAGATCTTGTATAGTCATACTTGTAAATAGTTGAAAGTCCGGGCCAATGGATGGTTTAATACTCCGGCGAGTACGACGAGTGTATGCGAACGTATGCTCATGTAATAAAATTTACAGAGTGGAGGGGAAGTGTAAAACGTGCGAAGGCGTAAGGTCAATGTTTCCACTCTACTTGTAATTTAAAAGTGTATTCATTGTTCAATCTACACGCGCTGAACACCTTTGTATTGATTTGCTATAAACGATTGGTGGAAGATGAGCAGATAAAACAATGAATCGTGGGAAGCTATCACTATTAAATATAAATGCTGAAATCCTAGTCAGACATTACTTGAAAGCTTTGTTGTTTGTGTTAGATTATTGTGACATATACAGTTACTACAAATGGAGTGTTACCAGAAATTCTAGGAAACACGAGATGTCACCTATAGGAGAAGCGGTTGCAGAGCGGCGTAAATAAAATGCAAAATAAATGCTGAAGTGTTTCTTTCCCAAATAATAATACATTTTTTATTTGTAAATATTATCGTAACACAATAATTTTTATGCATGCATAATAGTAATCATAATAATAATAACAATAATTCCATTACTTCAATATATTTTCATTTACTTTACTTAATTCCCGCTGATTATCATTCTAAAATCTAATTTCAAAAATCTTAGAATGCCTTTCCTTTTTAAACTTGAATGCATGCACTTTTAAAATTGCTTTCAACGATTCACAAAAGTTATATATTGATTATATTATTTGTAGTACACGAAGCAATTATTATTCTGAAAGGTAGGTATGTAGGTAATAATCATAATAGTTGTTCGGTAAACTTTTTCAAATTTGGTAAATAATAACACCCGATTTTCCGGAATACTATACTAAACCTAGTTATATTGTATTTACAGGAGTATAATAATAAAATGTTAGAAGCACTATATGTAGATTTTTGGGGAAGTCAATAATTACACATACGAATATATGCCTATTGTGTGATCTATTCACTAAGAATACTTTGAAATAACTATTATACTATTTTAGTAATTTTGTTAATACCGTTATTAACAAAACTGTCACGTATTTATATTTACATATATATTTCCTTATTTAGCTAACGCGAAATTCATTTTTCTAACAACAAAACATTGCGGGTTTATTCCCAAAACTTTACAGTGCACAGAGTGTCTACTTACGGTTGAAACAAAACTAATTTCTATTCTTTTATCATGTATATGTAAGTTTAAAACACGTTTTATTTCCTATATAAAATGTACATTTTTACAGTTACCTTAATGCTATATTGATAAATGTAGGTGGTAACCTTTATAAGTATGTATAAAGCTATACAACTAACTTTACAATACGATACGATACAATAATGATCACTTTCATTTTTTTACTATATATCATCATAATAGCTTGTATGCATATATACAGGGTGGGTATGTTGTATCCATAAAGTTTTCAATAAAAATTCCATCTCTGTTTTCGAATTGAATTTTGTTACAGAACTTATTTGTAAAACTTACTATATTTAGTTGGTAAAGGTAATCCTACACCCCTAAACGTCCCCCAATAGTACAATTAACTTGCGAATATTATATGGATTTATATATTGAGTAACTGTACTGTACTTTTTACACTGTAACGTTAACACAATAATAATAAGCTTTTATTATTGTATGTATTACACATATAGTATATGTCAAAATACCAGGTCACGAACTTATAAAACACGAAAATTTACATGCATACGCACAGCATTGACTTTTTCAAATTGGTATACCTGCATATGTATATCAGTTTTGCATAATTGTACATCATATCAGAGTTGTGAGTACCTCTAATTACCATTACATATTCATACGATAACAGTATTTTTAAGTTTCAAGAATAAGTGTTTAACGATATCGAATTTTCGCTATTAAGTACAATGCAGATCTACATATGATATTAATTTAATATTATGCGTTCTAAAGAGATCTAATCCCACTAGTGTCTTCACCTCAATAAAGAAAGTTTGAATGCACATGTTGTGCAATTTATGTATAACTGTTGAAACATTGTGGTTCATGTTAATGTTTATACTTTTAAGTAGGTAGGACTTGTTATTGGTCTAGTCTCTATACCCCATCCGTTGATTGAAGTTTAGTTAATTATTTTACTGATAAGCATATACGTACTTTGAGGCAATGTTTTGTTCGTTGGCAAACTTTCCCTTGCTTCGGTGAAACAAACTCAAAAAGTATTTACATTTGTTGCATGCAGAACCAGGATATTTTCTTTCTATATTTTCTGTATGGGATCCACTCTTAATCAACCCGTACCCAATTTTTCTACAAGTAAATTTTAGAGTAATGCAAACTGTATTAAAATAGTATAAAAATTATAAACACGTAAACCGAATGAGTACGACTTGGAAGTTGGATGCATTTTTTCATAAAAGAACAAAAACCACGAAAATTCAGACGAAAGAAAATTAGAATTTTAAATGAAGTAAAAAACGAACCTTCTGTTCGTCTCCGAAAAATCTGTTGACCTTTTGTGTGTAAAGAAGATAGTTTGCGAGCGAAAAAACATTGATTGTGAGTATGCTTGTTTCATATACCAATGTTAAATATATTAGTTTTTATGCAACTAATCTCCGCACCAGTTTGAGTTTAGATAAATAATTCGTTAATATTTTTTTTTAAATTTTTAACGAAATTCTTTTCATTAAAAATTAGTAATGTTTTGCGTGTTTAATATACGAAATAGTACATCTAATTCAATAGATTTTTACGATTATATACACTTACACCGTTACACCTATCGCAATCAGCCCGTACTATTATTTCGAAATATAGCTTCATTGATACAGCGTTATTTCAATAATTGCATCGCTCCTTTAATCATCTAGTATTATATACGTTTTTTTATAAAATTTGTAAAAATGGTAAAATCAAGGAAAGGTCAAGGTGCATAAAACTTTGGAAGAATGTAGGAAAAATGCAGATTTACAGCACAGCCAAGAGAGTTGAATAGGTTTAAAATGCCACAGAAAAGATATTATATGGCGACCTCAAAGTCCATATGTACGTTTCAACTTACCTACATAAAAATATACCCTAAATACATATAATTAATTGCTAATTTGAGTACGTCTGCCGTGTCTTAGGAATTCTTATTTCAATATCATGCCGTGTGTAATACCTGAGAACGTATAACGTACAATTCATATATGTTCATTTCATTTCTCTAGAACTGGACATTTCTACAAACACCAAATGATTACATTATTTTCTGTATATCTAACCTGCAAGACAATTACGAAAACAAAATGTCAAATACGGCTTATCAGAACAATATTCCCCATTCACCGTTCTTTTTACCTGTGTACAAATATCAAAAGCCCACGTATGCCTTCATTAGTGCCAGACCGACTACTTGACTCCATCAAAACGTTTTAGGTAATGCGTCAACATACTCAACACTACAATCAAATTGTACTTTTTGCTTTTACTCTCTTCTCCCACTCATCATCTTACATTTTGTTTAACCAAAACCTTCGGTAGAAAATATAAACTATTCACAACTCATTTTACCGAAATCATTTTAAGATGGTTGCACTTGGTACAGATATTTTTTGAATTTGATATAATTTGTAATATAACTGCTTACCTGTAGACATATTCCAATAAGACTATGACATATAGATATATAAAGTATTTTATGCATGTTGTACGTAGGATTTATTTTCCTCTTGGTTCACCTTCGTGAGGCTTTTATCAAGTATTTACAGGACCACCCTTCACTGCAGCAAATTATGTCTGCTATATGAGTACCTGTATATAAGTTTCTTGTACACGTTTTGCTTATAGTATAAAGCACAAATATTTTATGACACATACATTTACACAATAGTTTTAATGTAATAACGGGAATTAACCTTACGTCGCAGTGGTTGGAAATCACACGGTGGAAAATACATGGGTAAAAGCAAGAGAAACTTTGGCTAACGCGTACGGCATGATGAGGAAAGGAACACAGAGAGGCACAAAAACATTCGAGGGGCCTGGATTCCATTTACTTGGAGATGATTTCGGGGAAGAAATAATAACCATCATTCTTGCTGCAGATGTTGCTGATGCTGCGGATGATGCTGAGGAAGAGGAAGATGAGGAAGGAATCGGAGAATGTACGCTTCCTCCTCCTGAAGAAGCTGTTTTGTGATGCTGAATGGCAGCTGTCTGGTCCCCGGAAAAGCCGGATGCTGGAAAAAAATAAACCAAATATTAACATTACACATTTCAATAAATTATTTTGGGTAGAGTGTTTACTTGTGTAGCAAATAAAATGTACAATTCCCGGCCTTTAGCCCATGCTCAGCAGGCCAATTCCGTAGACAAACCATTCATCATATTTAAAATCTTAACACGGAGTGCGTGAAACCCTCACAGCAGCACGAAAGCTTTCGACTGTTTCCCCGCCAGAAACGCTTCTACCATTTACATTTATATACTCGCTGAAATTGTCATTTTCATTTTATATACGCAAAACACACTACATATTCCATACCCTACGCGACTACTTTAAGTTAAAACTCTTACATTGAAGAATCGAGCCAAACAAAGGTGTTTGATAGGATATTTGGTGTGCGAGTAACGTAAACATAGCATTTGGCGGTGGTGATGAAAGTGGATTGCACTAGCTCCCATTTGACTCCCTGCTACCCATCTGCTTCTCTTGTATTTGCGAGGTCACACAAGTCGTAAATCATCAAATATATTATAATAAAATGAACAGCCAACAAGACAAGCATCCACGAACGAAAACAAAGCTACGAGAAAGTGCAGCCGTAGTCGATTGGAGCTAGCGGAGAATATGTGTGAGTACAACAAGGAAAATAAGAGTCGATGTTTTTCATGTAGACACTCTTAAGAACGACAACGACACATTCATACGTGAAGGTACGTAGTTTAAATCTCAACCTTATAGCTTTAGCCATATTTCTACACATACAAATAAAATGCTTTGCTCCTGCTATTTCCCTTGTTCCTTTTTTCCTTTTCATCTTGTTAAGAACAATTTTCCATGTCAGTTCAACAAGAGTGAAAGCACGTGTAACATTCATTTATATGTATGTTGTTTATTCACTTTCTCGCTCGTTCGCTTTCTCTCTTCCAATCTACTTGGATTTGCGAGTAGCATTGTATGAAGTTATACAAGTTTTTTTTTCATTTTTAAACTTCATATCTACATATCTACACCTCCCTGTCAAAGACGGAGCCCAATAAACAGTCATGCTTGTGTACATGAACCTCAAAACAAAGGAGAAAGTTGAAACAGGGGTTCACAATAATTCGAGTACATACGTGACTATTTTTTACTTTGATGTTTTTCCTGTTATTTTGTTCTGGTGCACTTCAATTCATTCATTGTCGTTTGTCGTCGATAGCTGACGTTACGTCTGGATTTGATGTTTTCCTTTAGTTTGATATCACAGCCGAAGATAGCACATATTAGCTCGGACAACTCGCATGTGTTCTTCACATTATTACTTCACAATATTACTGATTATGCCCATGTATTAGAAATCCCAATTAAAAGAAAAGTATTGAGTGTCATGTGGGGATATGCAACACTTTTTAAAAGGCCTACACAGATAGTCTTACGTATGTTCTTATGGTACGTAATATGTAACCAAAGTACGATGTAGGTATATGTTTTAGTAAATAAAGACATGCATGTATTTCATTTTATTACTTACCTTGGGAAACGAAAACAAGGATGGAAGCTGGATCTGCATTTGCTGCTTTGCAGGTGTAATTTCCTGAGTGAGATAGATGAGCCTTCCTTATTATCAGTCTTGAATGTGTTTTCCCTGCCCCAGGCTCTGTGTGAACGGTCAGCTCTGGGCTACTCAAGTAATTTATCATCCGGTCATTGTGATACCAAAAGATGTACTCTGGTGGTTTCGGGCTCTGTGTAACAAATAACAATAACAACAATACCAACATCAGTAAATACAGGACAAGAATCATGCAATGCACAATACGCAACGCAGTATGTTTTAAATTGCAGGGAAACGACGTAAACTTCAACGACCACGCGTGCGTATGCTTCTTTTGTTGTGTAACGATTATTCTTTAAAAATGGCAAAAATTGTTGATTATTTCATATATTTGAAAGCTTTCATTCTTTATATCATCATTGATGGTTAACCATACTTGTTTTTCACCTTTTAAATGTAAGGACGCCACAAACAGGAAAAATATATATAAATTTTTGCTCCTTTCTTTCACAAACTTTCGATCTCAAAATATTTTACAACCTGTGTAAAGTGTAAACTTTGTGGATAGTGTGACATGCATGCAAGACTACAAAAGCTCCGCTGCATCGTACTACTAATGCAACCACGTTCATGTGAAACATTCATAATCTTCGTCTACCTTAGAATTCACGTAGATTGTACGTGGTACTTCTCGATTTCCCATAATGATAATCATCCACTACATCGACATCATCAACGTCGATTCTTTTATATCCGTTTATATTCTGTTGTATATATGTATACCTCGTCAGGCTATAAATCTCCAGACCTGCTTACTTACTACGCATAACACAAACACCATCGTTGTCCCAGGTCGCAGATGCAATTTGCAACCAGAAAAAGGTATTTTCAGCATTTGCCCCTTTTTCCTTAAAAATGCAAGCACATCAACCACATCATGCAGAAAAGTCTTGTTTTATCAGGTGCGCTATGGTGCCGTATCCAGAATACTACACACGCAAGAGCTAAACTCACGGACGAGAAAAATAACATAGTGCTTTCTTATCAACACGACCAACACGCTACCACGAAAGAAGTAAAAGCAACAAAATGGAAAACGAAGGGAACAAAAAACAGCCTTTCACTCGACTATATTAGCCTACATATATTACGTACTTGGGTAACTTGTGAAAGGTGAAAAGGTAGATTCTCTAGTGATGTGGTCTGATGAAAAACCACATCAACCCCTTTTTCCTTCTTTTTTGTTGTACTATTGACCCAGTGATCATGATGATGATGATCATGACGACGGTAATGATGACGATGTCTGTCTTCCATTTTCTAACAAAAGTCTCGATAAATATGTGGTAGTGTTGGGAGAGTAGTTGAGAGAAAAAACGAGGTAATCTTGACGCATAAATATTTCAGAAAATGAAATGGCTTTCACAAGTGAGAGGTACAAGAAAGGCGCAAAAGGTTTATACGTTAGACTACATCATTTTACTGCTATGCATACTAACGCAACAACGTCCTTGTCTCAATTGCGGACCGCAATTTGTGGCTGCATGCATACTCGCTCACAACATCAGCATAGACGTGAAAATGGAAATCTTGATGATCTTTCGTCCGGTTACCATTACTGCCGCTCAGTAGTACAGTTTGTTGCATTTTTGTAAGGAAATTAATTAGTAGCAAAATCTGGGTACAGAGATGAGAAAGTTGACCTGGCCTGAAGCCTATCTGCTTTGTAAGTCATCTATATTAGGGGTTATCTTTATATTGACACCGCCACCGTAACCATAATTTTATGACAGAACACGTAAGATATGTAAGTGGTAAATACTTCTAGAACATTACAAAATTACAACATAACGGGATGAAATGTAAAATTATGTGGTAGTTACACTCGGGTTATGGTAAAATACCATAATCACAAGTCTAGCCTATTGCCCTTTGGCTTTACATGCTCTATTTATACCACCGCCGCCATCTTCCTGTACAATTTGCCTACTTTTCATCGTAAATCATGTGTACACCAAATTTATCTTTATGGTATGGAACACAGGTTGAATTTGAATGGCAATGCCGTACGAAAGAGCACTAATGGTGGTGATAGTGATGATGACGATGAATGAGGTGAAAAGAGGATGTCATGCCTTGTCATGCTTCGTGCTATTTAATAATCTAAATATGCTCAACAAAACACCTAATCAGGAAAGCATATCGGAATCATTAAAATCATGTGTATTTATATGAGTTATATGAGAGTGAGAGTAGTAACAAGTCAAAGTCAAGGGGTATAAAGTGGAATGTATCATCATCGCAAGATTAAATGCAAAGGTTAAAACGTAATAGTAATGAACCGGGACGTGATAAAAGCTTTGGGAGAGGATACGGTGGATGGGGTATTTCGAGAGAGAGAGAGAGACAGTTCGACAAGAATGGAGATGGACGATTTTAGCCAAGAAAGTGGCCCCACTTTTGGTTAGATGATAGTGGTTTGGTTGTGTAGTTTGGCATTCATATTCACATTCCATTATCCAAATTACTACAGCGCTGATATTATGTCATGGTTGGATTGCTAAAAGGAAGGTAGCGGTGGCAGGGATAGCACACTTTACATTTCAAATACGGTCACACAGTGGTGAGAGGGGGTAAAACTGTGCATGGTGCAGTAGCGTATTGATATGCATTGCGTGAATAAGGTGTAATATAATATAATGTATTCTGCATACATGTAAGAAAATGCATTTGTGAACAATGCAATCAAGTTTACATTAGAGAAATTCGTGTACATTCATTTCTTGGGCGTACAATGAAAATAGTTATGAAAGGACAGTTGGCGTTGGCAGCCTGTCAAAATGTTGACCCTGGAAAATTTGTTGGGAAAGAGAAACAACATGTATTGAAGCGGTGAAACTTGGTGGGAATGAAATGGCAACATGGGTGGTCGGCGGAATGTGGAGTGGATCACCGTTTCGGTAAAATAGATGAAAGCACTAACACTCACTCTGTAAGATCATAAGAAAGAACTAAAGGTGAAAGAACGGTCAAGATGTATATGTACACCTAAAAGTGATTTTGTATATCGTTAGGACATGCAAACTTTGACGACAAGTACGACAACCCATCGTATTCACATGTTACATGCGTCATATAATAACATACAAGAAAAAAATAGGACTACTAACTTGTATGTATTGTGTGTACTGATTATATGTTTATCAATATCAATTACGTCATTTAATTTTTGCTGGACTCCGACTTGTCAATGTCACATATCAATCACTAGTAATAATAGTTATTGTCAATCACAATTTCAAAACTATCTTTTATTAAAGAGCTAGAAACAGCACCAAAACATTTGCAATTGAGAGCAAAGTATAGAAACAGAACGATTTAGATTCTGTTGAGGTGAAAAGTTCGAAACAAATGATGAGTTAGAACGTTGAATGTTTTGAAAGTTCAACGCAGTTACCGCAATACTGTTCGGAAGTGTTTCACTGTCTGTTTGTAATGTAGAAAATGAATAATTGATTTTACGTTACAAAACTACCACGTGAGCATATATTGTGATTGTGACATTATATTTTCAAAAATCGAATAAACAAATCTTTAGCGTTCGTGTTATATATTGTGTTGTGTGAGTGAATAGACTAATTAAGGTATATTCAAATTTAAATTTGTGATCTCATCAAATTTCTTTGCTATGTATGTATGTTGAGCCATGAAAGTTAAAATTTGACTTGTATAGACTGTGATGTACATTATACGACGTCATTTCTTTTTGTTTAGTTTCAGTCATCTGTCCCGTTTCTGTTAATGGATGATTGTAATGTTATATGAATGATGAAGAACGGCTGAAAGATTTAGTAGTTCACAGTCCGGCAATGAGAGGTAAGAAACATTACATTGAAAAGAGTATTACACCGTTGACCGTGACCGGGTGCAATGTCAAATGTGGATTGTGAGTGATATTTATGTATTTCTAACCTGTAAATCAATAGTTTGCAAATTATGAAAATTGTGACCCTTCAGAAACAATAATTAGAGATGAGAAGAAGCGCAAAAGGGAGGGACCTCCACCCGCAGTGGATGTACACAAATTTGCCAAAATATTTGGTGTAGAGGAAGATCTCCGGGTATGTTTCCATTAAAAATTGTATTGCTGTTAAATCGTTGTTGATGTGTTATTGGTGTTGAATAATTGTGTATGATTCTTATTTGGTAGAAATACAACTTGGAAAGCACCCCTGCATCTTCTCCTAGCGTTACTCTCCACAATAACAAGGAATCAAGACTCCAACCAGGAAAGAGGAGGTTTGGAATCAAGATTAAAGAACTGACGGATGAAGAAAAGGGTGACATACAGGTGATAAAATTGGAAATGGATACATTTCCTTTACTTTCTTTGACCTTGAACCCAGACAATGAAGTTGTTAATGAAACAACAACAGAAGAAAGGTACGATGATACGAGGAGCGGTAGTAAAAATTCAACAACGGATATTGCCGGGGATAGCGAAATCGAAATGAAATTTGATTGCATTGTGTTTGCTCCACCTCCAGTTGCCAGCCATTTTAATTATGGACAAGATCTCATTGACGAAAGACGAAACATTTGTAATTAAGTCCTATCAATAATAAAGCATGGCGATTGCATGTAATCGTGAATACTCTTATTAGTCTAAGTCTGACAACGGTCTCGTTTTTATTCTGGACACTCTTAACGTGTAACACGAAAATAGAAAAAAAATGATGAATTCATGTAGCCAAACTCTTTTACCAGTACCATTATTATGGATCCTCGGTTCACTTTATTTTGTCATAATGTCTTTACATTTAGCGCATCACGCTGGGCTGTGGGCGGAGAAAGGACCTTGTCCGTTGCACTGTTGATATGACCATTTACCCATCTGCTGCAGAGATTAGCTTAGGGTAGATGGAAATGTTGGTTGATTAGTCTCATCACCATTCGAAATGGACATTAGTTAGTACTCCATTCCATATTTCATCTTACTTTTGAAGGTCTGTTGATTGCTTACCGCACACTGATACTACTTTGCCGTTATAAATTTGTTGTGCTAAATTGTTTATTTGATTTTGATAGGGTCATAGCTGTAATCAGTATTCTTGAAGAAGACGGCAAAAAACAGGACAAATTTGTGAAAACTCGGAATGACAATAGCAAAAACGTTAAATCTGAAATGCAGCAGCATAAACTGTGTATGTTCTTATTACTTAATTCCATCCCATCTTCCATCCCGTCTCAAGGAAAAATAGGCTTTCGTACCTTATTGCCCTTCCGCCTTTCGCCACAAATACGTAATCCACAAAGTGGTGTAGTCGCGACGCGACACTTGTGCCGCCGGAATAAATATAAACACGCCTGCTTTACCTAGACCGATGATGTTGGGGCGCTTAGGCGTCCAGGCAAATGCGATAGAAAAGCTAACACGAACACACGACTTAACATATTTTTTGTCAAAGCTTAAGTTAATTTAGGAACAGAGCTCCTTGTTTCCTCTACAGCTTCGTCAAGGCTTTGGACCGAGGGAGGACCGACCACATTACGCCGGCACAAAAGAAAGACAAACAGCAAGGGTAGTAGGAGTAGGAGAGTGAAGTTGTGTTGTAACAAAGTAAGTGGCAATGCAGTAGTGACAGAGAGTGAACGTGTTCGTTTTTCTTATTCATGAGATATGCTTCAAGTTTTATCTTTCTCTCGTCATACCCATCATCATCCTCTCTCCACGGAACTAAAACAACTTTCAACCACCGCCACCCAGCTCGTTTCTCGTTTTTATACTTCATGCGTATCCTCCTTCTCAGAAACATTTGTTCCGTTTTTGTGTAACAACACCACCTTTTTCTTGTCAGGAGCATATGTACGTTATTTTTACAAAAAAATCCTTTAAAAACAATCCATACAAGCAAAAGGACGAAAACAGAAAGGCGGATAAAAATATTAAGGAAAGGACAAAAGCACAGACAGACGAAAGAAAAGTGCGTGTTGTGTATCGAATTTTTAATGTCATCGACATTCGGAGCATGTTCTCTCTAGGGCCTCGTCATCCTCCTTTCCCTTTTTCTCTCATTCTCCATTTCTATTCATGTTTTCTTCCCTGGCTTCACTATCTTCATTCACTTTAGTATCTCTACTACTATCGCCTACTAAATAACATTACCATCATTTTTTTGTCATCTAGACACGTTGTAAAAAAGAAAGGAGCCGAACCGACGTTCTAGTCAATTGCGTTGTCCTTCAATATTTTGATTTTCGTAGAGATTTTTTTTAGAAAAGTCTGCGCGACTAAATAAGTTCAGTATACCAGCTGGCGTAACAAAAATTGTTGCCTTTGTCTTCTTTGAATATGAAAGCATATCGACTAGTTGTGACAATGATGTTCGTCTGTCTGTCCATGGGCAAGCCACTTGCTATAATTATGAAGGCTACATCACGGCTCAACAAAATTTATTGCGGTGTTATTGTGTGATACATATGTGGATGTTCATTATGCAATTTTGACAATATCGGTCAACCCCCAAGGGGTAGGCCGGATGAGGTGAAATTGTGAAGCATTGCATTGCTACTATTATGATTATACCATGTGATACCGAGATAAGTTATGGTCGTAGATGTGATGTTTCTTCAAAAGTACTTAGAAATTAAACAAACAGGAAAGTGGTAATAATGCAAAATTGAAAATGTTTAAATCAGCACTGGGGAGCGGGGAAGTTTGTTATATATCAGTCATCATGTAGCATACGGAGAATATAAAAGGACTAACATATCGGGCTTTAGGACGGACCCAAATGAATTTTAAAGTCACGGGAATTGCACTTAAAATATCAGGCCTTCAATTTAGAATCAAACCAAAAAACATGGGAATGCTTTTGTTTCTGGCTAATTCACTGGCATTTGCAATATGTATTTGCTTTCTGCTATGAGCCATTGAAATTCTAAGTGCTTGCTCTTGCTATCAAGCAAGATACACTTCGTTGTACCCTTTCAGCTACGCTGATTTCCGCAATTATTACAGCGCGCTATAATTTTATCAATCTCAATCGCATTTTTGAGTATTCGCCCCTCATCTTCGTTCCTACTTATTCTACTGGTGACATGATTATTGTTCTAGTGGAAAAGGAGATAGCCCTTTTTGTTTTTGTGCTGATGAAGCAACACAGCAACATAACACGAACAATAAAAATCCAGTAACCGAAATATATAGTTTATTTGTGTTCATGTGTTTCCCTTTTACTGGCTTCCTTTAATATATACACTTTAAATTGTCATGTTTGGTTTTCTAGAACATCCGAAAGCATCCGCCTCTTCATCATATCTTCCGTAGCAAATGTACTTTCCTGATGTTTTTATAAAAAAAAGAAGGAAAATAAAAATGGAGGCAGAGGAAGAGCACTAGACACACGGAAAGTTTTTGATACTTATTCTAAAGAGACCAACAAGCCAGACCATCATCAGTATACCACAGAGGAAAGAAGGAAACTTTTAGGACGAATAAGTAAGGTTTTTCTGAACACGATGATGATGCGAGTACATAACTTGAATTCTCTATGGTACTCCTTTTGGTGTCCCTCATTTTCCCTGGTTGGTAAGTACTTATAAACTGTATACTTCGATAGTTAGCCACTCTCTCTCTATTTTTTACATGTACAAACCACTTCCATCGTTTTACCACCACACTACTCCGTCATGCGGGTTTTTCAACATTTAACTACTTTTTCATAGTAAACAGTATAAAACAAGTTTTTAAAAATTATCTAAATATGTAATGATCTTCAATCCCTCGGCATCCGAAACTTTTATTTAGGGAAACCAACAACACGTCGTTTACCGTCGCGCCAGAGACTATATATCCAAAACGCCAAGCGACGTCTACATGATTATGACATGCGTGGGGTTGTCCATTCCAAACGTACGATTAGACAACATAGCACTGTTCTGTTGTTACTGTCCTTGCCTATTTGCTTCGACGTTACTGGTGAACTTGATTTTTCTCGCATGACATATATTAAATATTAAATTAATGCTTCATTCTTATACTAGCAACAATACGGTGGTGAACGGACAAATATTAAAGGTACTTCTACCAATACGAAGGTCTGTTAAATGTAGGGTGTCTGCTGTAGAATAAAAAAAACTGGGAAAAGGGCAAACAATGTATATGGGAAATCTACATGGTTGGTTGACTGGACCAAGCATGCATAATTTATAGTATATACTATTCTAAAAAAAAGTGCTTTTGTTTGTTTCCAGAAACGGAGTGGGACACATTCCATCACTGTTTGAAAACACGCACCACTTGCCTGCCCATCAAACAACAAAGGGACAACAAAAATACGACAAGATGAAAACTTTGAAAACTTCATAGAGCGTGTGGGTATGTTCCACGTCTTTAAAAATTGTTCCGTCCTCCGCGTATTCTTCCTCGGTTGAGTATTCACGAATCAGGACGCAATAAGCAAAATACACTTTTTATAATATTTTGGAATTATGCATGCAAACCTGTTTTGTGTAGGTTTTTTGTGGCAAAGCAGTAAAAATCAGAAAGGAACATGAGTTCACTCGTCTCATTCAAGCCAAAAACTGTTTTTTCCTATTCTTGCAAATGTGTGTGTGTCCAGCTCATAGCGTTGGCGCTTTCAGCGAAAAGAATAAGAAGAGACGACAAACTTTTTTATTTGCACTTTTGTCATTCGCTATGTTTTGGGCATGTACTTTTTTACATAATATTTTTTGTTGGTGGCAAAGTGGCGGTCGGTCGGTTTGACTTGGCTCGGGAGGAGTGGAAATAACGTCTCATGTCGACTCCTCTGTTTTCTTTCATTTCGTTCCTTCCTTTTTATTTTGGCAGTTTCTGTCTGTGTGGGGAAAATTTTTAAGTGGCATGGCGAGAAAAAGTATGATGTAGACTTAAGCTGTAGAAAGAAAGTGTGTTAGTGTGTGGTATATGCATCCATATTTTCATCTGTAGTAATAGAAAAATAATGTGGTTACGTAGGCATATCTACAAACATTCAACATCCGGTTTACATTGTAATTCCACTGGACAAAAAAAACTTTTTTTTGCTATCACTCCTTATTGCAATGTTCACATTCACCGCCGAACCTTTCACTCTGTCCCTTTTTCTTTGAATACTGCTATACTATTCCCAAACATGTGCAACACCATACTCGTCGTCACTATACTAAACTCGATTCCATTTTCAAATGCATAATTTTTCAAAGAGAAAAAAGATGAGAGGATTGAATAAATGAAATAAATACAAAAAGTATAAAAATAATAAAAAATATGACCGACCTCCTTACACTATTTGCATTATATGTAAATACTATATAGAGTATTGCGACGTACTCTATACACTCAAAGGATGAAGTCGAGCAGATTATAGAAATGGTGGGTGTTGTTTAAAATGTACGTAACTAGGCCATTGTGCTCAATCTTTCCTTTAGAACTACTAAAAATTTTAAAATGTAAGTAGGCTTTCTGTATTCAAGGCTTTCTTTATCATCATATAAAATGCAAAAGGAAACAGTTGCAAGGAACGATGACAAATAACCAAATAAAAGAGGACGCTCAAAAAAGCTACGGACAATATTTCACATTGTGTACACATTTGTACTTTACTCACACACAAGGAGGTTTCATAGGTTCTTTAGTTCTTCCAAGCTCACACAGGATATATTGTAGAGCAGAGGCTGGCTGGAATTTTTCCAGCATGAAAAATGCTGATGTTATGCATTATGCAATTCGTGATATGGGTTCGTCGTGTAAACTCAAGCCATAATAATCACTGTGTTATCCACAGAAATGTGTAATACTGGCAAATGTAAGCATTAATAAACAATGAAATTTTCTATTTGCTCAGCTATTGTCTCTAGTAGATTTTAGATTGTACAGTGCATTGTACTGCCACTGTGTATTTTGTTTTCTAGTACGCTCGTTTGATCATTGTGCGGTAGCAATAGTCTCTCTTGTGCTGATAAAACTTTCTAATACCTACATCTAAAAATTTGCGACATGTAACAATGTGGGAATTAACTGAAAAAAGGATTTTGTTTTGAGGCTATAACTAGTTTTTGTTTTAATGTTCCTTTTTCGATGTCTCGTTTGATTGCGAGTCTGTGGTGTATTACAACAGAACCGGGGAAGAAGATTTTTGTAGTAAAAGCTCAAGTTGCGTATAACTAAGTGTGTTGAAAAGAGACGCTACATATTTTAAGCTTTATCCGTTTTTAAGTTGCTCAACGTAACTAAAATATATATAAACTACTGTTTAAAGTTTAAACTGCAATGCTGCAAAAGAAATCACTTGGAAATCTGGGAATCCTGAATGCACATGTTAAGCCTCGTTTTTATTCACAATTGGTTTGTATGATTCTATGCTCATGCTTCTCCAAATAATGAAGTCCTAGCACCAGTTTCAAGTACATCCGTAGAACCATATTTACTCTATGAAGTATTTAGATTCTGAGCAAAGATGCAACTGTGTTGGCTGGAATTTGGTTCATCATTTTGCAAAAATTATGAAGATTTCTTTCTAATTCTCCAGGATATTTCAAGCTAATCCTTCGTAAAACCAACAAATGTATGAATAGAAGGAGAGAAATTGGGGGAATTGTTACTACTTTCATACGACGATATTTAGAACTTTTTCCTAGGTTCTTTCGAAAGGAACAAACAACATGAATCATTCTAATGGTTCTTTTATTTTCCAAGCGACAAGGCAATCCGTGAAATGCTGTGAATAAACGATTTGTACAAACACCTACCTACCTACCATATCATCCTTCATTTTTATTGTTCCCACGTATTTTACGAAATCTTTGGTTCCAAGAAATAGTGTAGAACATTTTGGAAGCGTATGTGTACTCATTATTCCCTAGACATGTATCTAAAAGATTCTTTTTAAAATTCCTTTTTTCTGTCTTCCTAAGTCTGGATTACCAAACAATTAAAAACAACAACAGGAAAAGCGCCACTGGAATAATTAAAGCTCAACCAGAAAGATCCCCCTACAGCAGCAACTGAGCTAGGTACATAAAACATGTTCCATGGCCAAGTGAGAGATTTATTTTTTGTGTTTCTTTCTTTATTCCACACGCGTGCTCTCACTTCCTCATCCCGTCTCAATTACAAAAGATCATGAGTCCCAGTCGTCGTAGTCGTTGTACGAGAGTAGCTCGAATTTATGCGCGGTCTCATCATCATCCAACGCTCGTAACTATCTTCATCGCCTGCTCCACGTGCTTTCACTTTTTCATTCTATCTACCTACATAGATAAATAGCTCATATCTCGCTTTATCCACTCTCCAATTACAGCATAAATCCATTCTTTTCTCGTGAAAGAAACCTTGTGCAAAATATACAAAGAAAAATAAGGAATCTTTATTTCCTCTTATCCATTCACTTTTACTGGCTAATCCTCCAGAAGCTTCTGAAGGAAGCTTTTTCTACTGAGCAATAGATATATGGTATACTCTCGACGTTTGGGTCCTTGGTATCATCCATCCTACCATACCGTATCCAGCTATACAAGTGCGTAGTGGATAATTTTGATGCTGCTTTTCCTAAACCATTTTTTCTCTTTTGTATTCTTTACCAATACTCCATGTTTCCAAAGAGGCAATATGTAGGTTCCGTACTATATGTACCTACACCTATTTTATTAAAAGTTTACCGACATTTTTTCTAAACGTTTGACTGTACTGTAGCTCCTACGCTTCTATTGATGCTGCTTCAGGGCATCACTTTAAGTTTTGTTCTCTTTCGAAACATGTTAAGATGGCAGGTTTCAGGTAGTATTTTTCTAGAAAGTATCTAGAATTTTAAGTATTTGGGACATTTCTGTTACGGTTTCAGTGCTATATGTTCCTATCGTCCCATATATATAACTACTGCTGTTCAGTTATCAAAGTTTATACTTACCAGCTTGTTTCTATTTTAACGCGAGTAGGTGGGTGTAGTTAGGTACTATACCTTTTAGTGTAAAGGTATCAATAACATAAAACGGTTAAACTGTTTTGTACATTTTCTATTCGCATAGTTTGTTGTTCGTTCTCCTTGTTCTCAAGGGCGAAACGGAGGTTTCCTTAAAACCATGCTACGTGTACGATACGTAACCAAAATGTTTCCCACGCACTGTTTGTAGCAATCGAACTGTCTACCTCTAAAAGATATTATCTATCATCATGATTATGGATGAAGGAGACTTAGGAGATAGTGCAGAGTGCAGTATATATAGCAGATTTGGGCAGGTCACCAGTTACAGACTTTATTTCAGGCTTCCAGTAGCTTGAGGTTTGGTCACTGGTAGCCTACCCCTTTATGGCGTATAGTTTGGTTATACCGCACATTAAACATGCATACATATATATCTTAGATAAGTAAAGTTCCCTCTCGTATAACACATTTAAGCAGTACGGAAAAAATGAAGCTAAAGTATAACATTCCCTTAGTCTCTTTTTAGTTACTACTTTCTACTTTGTACTTTCTCATTTTTCCCGTTTTCCCCAGCTTGTCTTGTATTTTTGTGGTAGTCTAGAAAAGGGAGAGAGGCACTACGACAGGATCTTGC
Source organism: Callyntrura sp. NNG-2020 (assembly GCA_027744055.1). Classification (NCBI taxonomy): domain Eukaryota; kingdom Metazoa; phylum Arthropoda; class Collembola; order Entomobryomorpha; family Paronellidae; genus Callyntrura; species Callyntrura sp. NNG-2020. The sequence goes on from JAHZNE010008235.1 coordinate 29,260, forward strand.
CTTCAGCAAACTTCTCCATATTTTATTTGCTGAAGGGAAAGGAAGAAGGAATCTACTTTTAAAAATAAAAGTAGCAGACAAGAAAAAATAATGTAAACGGGGAGAGTGAAAAAATGCATGCGTTTTACGTACTGGAACATTCCTCGCCTGGGAGGGTCACAAAGCAGGGGGGAGTGAAAAAGCCTTTCAAAAAAAACTTGCAGAAAAAAATCTATTTTTTTCTCGATACGACGTAGATGCTGGTGGTCTTATGTCAGGAACACTATTAAATGTAAGAGTCCTACTTGTTTTCCTTTTCTATTTCTTTAGCCGCCGCTTCTACTTCCAAGGGCAAAACACTTGAAAATGCTTCAATACTTTTCCACTTTCTCCTCCTTATATTGCACCTGAAGTGATGATGATACACTTTGTGTTCTGGTAAATAATGGAAAGTATATGGAACAGAGTTTAGAGCACAGCAAAAGATTTTTTCTTAAAAAATCGACCTTGGTCTTTGTCGCGTCTGTCTTCATCGTCACCGTAATCACCCTCCCCCGGCCTCTCTACATCGAGTCTTCCTCTTTACCGTCATCATCAAAATAATGAAGTGCATGCCGTCATGTTTTCCCGTACACAATGAAAATGTGAGCAGATAGGTGCGGTACGGCATTAAGTGCATTATCATGGCATTCAGCTATCAAAGTAAAATTTCAAAAAGAAACAAGTGCATTGCGATGCATTAGGTATCGCTTGACTGCTACCTATATCAAATTATCATCATCAGTCAGTACGACTGGTTGTGAGTTGGGTGAGAAATGAGATAAGGGGGAGAAGACTTAAAGAAGAGTAGAATGAAAGAAAAACATGAAGAGAAAAACAGAGAAAGGAAGAAAATAGGTGTCAGATTGAAAGGAAGCACCACTTCATTCGTTTTCTTTGAATTTAAAAAAGACAGAGAGGGAGAAAAATGATAAAGGAATGGTTTGGAAAAATAGAGAATAGAGACTGCTGATGTTGTTGATAATATGGAATTTTAGCAGAGAACAGCAGCAGTGGTAACAATCTATACACAGTTTTTATTCACCAAGTTAGCAGCTTTCTCATCTATTTTATACAATACATAATGCGTTTTTCACTCATGCTGGGTGACTGACTGCGGAAATTTTGTACGTTTACTGTGTGCGTTGATGGGCGGAAAAAACACAAATTTTCCATGCTACATTATAACAGCTGCGAACACACGATATGTCTTGGATGTTTTTACATTTGCTCACTGCTTATTCCCGCAATAGGAAAGAATTATACAGGGAAGAGAGAGCGGAAGCAAAAAAGTTTTTCGTTTAGAAAGAACCTTGAAGTTCAAGTTTATAAAACATATTTTCTTCCTGGTGTGTTGGTGAGAGTAAGGTGTGGGTGGATGATTGTGTTGGTGGTGGTATAGCGGATGTTTTTGTTTCAACTTTCTGAATTGTTTGTGAAGCATGCGTTGGTGGAAGTGGAGTATTTTTTATCCATCCATTTGTTTCTCTGTGGGAAAATCCAAGCGTCCTTTTCTTTTTATTGCGCATTTAGTCAGTGTGTTATACTGAGAGAGAGAGAGAGAGAGAGAAAGTAACAACTTGAGCTTAAAATAAATAGTTGTAGGTGGATATATAGATATAGGTATGCATTTGTTATATACCAAAATATACTGTGTGAAACTGTTCGAGGAAAAGTAACATGTGAATGAAGTGGAAGAAAAGAGAAAAAGAATGGGGAAAACAAAACAAGTGGTGGATACGGGAATAAGTCTTGATTCTGACGGGATTCTGAGAATTCAAGAAGATTTTAATCAGAAGATAGACTTGTGTGTACCAAGTTACCAAGAATTCGGTTAAGAAATTAAACATGGTCCGTTTCCACGAACAAACAGTTGTAAACAATGCGTTGTAGTAATAATACCAAATACCGACATAACAAACAAGTTAGTTCGTAATAGTTCGATAGGTAGGAATTCACGTATTTCCTTTTTCTTGCTTCTATCTGTTGTGTAAAATATTACTCTTCTGGCCAGAACCAATACTAACGAAAAGAGGATGAAACACTACATTTAACAACGGAGGCATTAAGTAAGGTCACGTCTTCCATCGTCCGTAAACTTTTGCGCAATGATGACTAGATGTCGAAATCTCAAAACCGTATCTATAATTGATTAATAATTATTTTCTATTCATTTCAGGCTTTGTTACACAATAAGACCTGAGGGTGTTCAGAAGATAAACAAGTTTCCCAATCAAAGCACTTGTTTTTATGAATTTTGTTCGCGTGGGTGTAAACCTTGCATCCTGCTGTAATTTAATTTTTTGCTGAGTCCCCTTACATTCTTTTAAATTGGGAAAATTGTAAACTAAAACCCAAACAAACATTTACTCGAGTACTTGCTGAATACTGCGACGGTATACTGCCATCGGTATCAACACGGATATTCTACTATAAAAGTTCCAATGAAGCTGTCGGTATATGTATTTATAGACACAAGTTCCATACGAAAGTCATTTTACCTTGTGACTCTATTAATTCTTTATATTATCGAGGTCTTTAACCTTTCAAACTGAAGCAAGAAATCAATTTTTATTTTAATGGATTTTAAGCTACCCTTATGTATCGGGTAAGGAACTTACCAATAACTTTTCTCTCCATCTATACTAACCAACAGCGTATATATATGTGTGTTACCACATATGTTAAGATGTTAAGAACAACATCTATATAGAACTGTTACCTCGAAAAATACAAGTTTACGAAAACTAATACGAATAGCGTTAATCAGCTTTGTGGCACCCTTTCTGTCTGTTTAGGCATATATAGGTGAGGTTGTAAATTGGGTAAAAGGAGACGTAATAACGGTCCCGTTTCCTTTGAGAGCTCCCAAGGTTTGAACGAGTGGTATGAATGGAGACGTGTGAAGAAATGGAAGGTGAAAAACTCATTTCAGCAAATAAAAGTTATACCCATCATCATATCAACTTCCCTTCTCCGAGGACAATGTGTGCATTGTGCATATAGTTGTTATGTTTATACTCTTTGGAAAGTAAAGAAATTGCGTAAACATGTATGTACCCCAAGTACCACAGCACCACCATCTTTTCGTCTTCACAACAACACATCCCAACCCATCTTGTTTCCCCACCCCCTTCAACATGTAATAATAATCAAACTGAACATTGGTCTGGGGATTTGGGATTGTGCAAGAAAGGAAAACTGAGTGAGTATCGGTGATGTGGGAAAGTAGAAAGGGAAAATAACTAAAAGTGTAAGCCCGGTTCTAATTTCGGTTCAGTGAAAATTTTCTGAATCACCTGGTTTTGGTGTAAATGTACAGGATATGTAGCGATTACATGATAGTATAAAACAGTGCGTATCTTTATGGTGACTGTAATTTCGACACATATTGTCGGCGGAAGGTGGTTGTAAAAGTTTGTAAGGAGTATAAGGATTTAAAAGAAAATATATTAGCACATAAATAATAACTTATCACGTGCACTTGAAGATGACTTCAACATTTTACATATTTCATTCAGAGCACTGCACTCAATATACATAACTTACTGTAAACCATAAAGTACATATACCATGTATACACTACAACAGGGATGTAGGGAAATGACAAAGGAAACAGAATCAACTGTGAATCTGTGTGCAAGTTTTTTGATTGGATATCTTAAAATTCAGGACCTTTGACATCTGATGTACGGGGCACCTAAATGCGAGATTTACAATTGGAATGTGATCCCCTATACACCCCTGAAACCCGAATTTCAAAATTTCTTTCTGTTCTGAAAATTTTGCGTGAAGTGTTCAGACAGACAAGCAGAGGGACGAACAATGTAAAAACAATAAATGACTTTGTTGTCGACTTTATCACTTGATAAATGTAAAACTTTGGTCAAATGTTGATCTTCGCAATCGCAATCTCAAATTATTGCACTCTGAAACTATAATTTTTGTATATTCATAGGTAATGATAAACATTTTCCATTTTATTAAAAAGTGTATATGTGGGACCAGGCGATTTGATCGCTGTGTGTGCTCTGCTCTTACGCATGTTATAATTATTAATCTTTCTGGATACTTGATAAAAGATACAATGCTAAGTGAAAGATAGGCGGAAAATGTAACCCAAAATATTATTGCTGTATACTGTAATGTAATGCATATAGGATTTAATAATATTCCGGGGTTGGTGAACGGAGATTGGTAGTTTCCTTGATATGTCTAGTTATATACATGTTTACAGTACATTACGGTAGAATTAATAACAAAAACTCACTTGAAACCATTTTTACTTGTACTCAGATGTCGAAGTATTAACGGTAGTTATTATGTGAGAAGCTTTTTCTCTCCGCTAAAGAAAAGTGTTTTACGGAAAGTAAAAATGGCTCGTAATTCGCATGTATTTGCTTGTTAAAGTTGTATATTTAAAAAATATTACACTTTTTGGAAATCAATCCATGACACGTTCTCTAGCAAACTTTTCTTGTTGACAGTAATTTGGAATTCTCAAATATCCGCTCGGCACAAGATTCACAAAAACGTCTATATATGAAACTCCGAAATTTTTTTTATCGTTTCCTTGCGTATTTTGCACATGTACGGGAAAACTAACGAAGCAAAATCATGTCTGACACACTTACCTTTTCTACAATGCAGACAAGATTGATGGTGCTCCCTTCTTCAACGTGATACTCACCCTGACCAAGAATAAACGCCTCAGGAACGGCAATAATGAGGTGGACGTAAAAGGATACGATACCAGTTCCGGTTGAAACCTGAAAATTTAGAGAGAAAAATATATCAAGTTAAAGAGAGTTTGTTAGGAAAAATTTATATATCTACACATATATGTATACGTATTATATTATTGTATATACAACATTTCCGCCGATGAGGGGGAAACCGGTTCATACTACAAGTCTACGCATAAATACTACAATTTGCTGGCAACTGGTAATATGAAGGCACGAATTACGCTTAACTAATGTGAAGTATCAATACATTTAGCCAAATTTCCAATAAATTTTCACATGGCCAATCACAGATTTATTCGATTTTAGTACATCTTGCAATAATGCAGACACACACCACTGGTTTCTTCCATTCCCGCAAATCAAATATAGTCCACCCAATACTAATTCCACCTTGATTTGAAGCATTTAATGGAAATAATATGTGTGCTGGTTCATTATTACTGCACCTTAGCTGACAACATCTATATTGCTTTTCCACCCAGCAATCCTCAACCCTCCACTAAAAAACTAAATTTCCGACATACCCAACATAATAGACCTGTTTGGTATGTGCTTTCTCCTCGCCTCACAGACAAGTCGAAGCCACCTACCTCTCCAAGCTACCCTATTCTCCCTCCGCTGCAACCGACCTAAAATGAAGAGGATCGGAGGTGGTGGTAATATCCAGCAGTTCATCCAACCACGAAAATGATGATGATCACAGCTCATAAAAAAGTGGAATGAATGAGCAAAATGAACGAGAAAAGTAGACGGAGCAGCATGCACTGAACAAGAGAACTCTATAGTTTCCTGCAGTAGCACTACTACTGGAATCCACTTAATTTATCTGTTTTACACGACGACAACGACGAAGAGAGAACCACTATCTTCCCTCCAAAAAACCAACTACCAAAAACTGCATATTACAAAACTTCCACACACATACACACATATTTCTATAATAATATGACGATGTACCTATAATGCATCTTGTAATATTAACAGAGACATCCTTTTTACATAAACGTATCTCTGGAATTATACCGTTTGGCTTTTTGAATGGTTAACGATACCACATAACTGTCGGCGAGCACCTCCATACTGCTTGCTGGCAGCTAGCTGTAAGTTAGAGAGAAAATGAGATCGAGCTTATTTTCTAAAGCACCTACAAACCTAGATTAGATAATGCGCACTCTCTCTCTCTTGTCTGAACATAAAAAATATTGAAAATCTCAGCTTTCTCTCCTTTTCACGTTTTTATCCTTCTTTTGTACATAATAGTGAGGATGATGATAATACGGTACAACGTTTTAAACCAGTTAACGCTTTACCCGAAAATATAAACAGAATGGTGTCTATTCTACATATTATTATGCATCTTTATACTATACAGTGTATTAGAGTGGTTGTTATTGTGTGTACTGTATAAAGAGAAAGTTTATTAAACGCCACATTCTAATTTTGGCATGTGCCTATAGAGAATAGAGACATGCTATTATTCTTGCTGTTACAGGCCTTTTTTTAGCCCAACACATCATTACATAATAATAATAAGGAGATTATAATAATATACATAATAAAATGTGTATATGCATGTCTGCATACTGCCCAAGGCTGATTAAAAAACGTTGTATATTATTGTGTACGACACCACCGTTAGGTATAGAGACAAATGCTGAAAAGAGAGAATGGCGTTAGTAATAATGAACAGAGAGAAAGTTATAGGTAAGACTTTCTAAAAAAAGGGCTAGCTAGATTAAGTAGCAGCGGTAGTGCTATATAGCTGCTGCCAGGTTTTCCTCCGGTACAAAATGACATCTTTATTCGTCACAACGTGAATACTTTTCTTATTATGTGCTGCACGCTAACGTTGAAAAATTTTCAGCTTTCGTACAACAGCAACAACAACAACATGTAAAGTAAATGCAATATTATATGATGCAGGTTCTGCAAACAACAGCAACAAACTGCAAGTTATTATTATTGGTAGTATATTGTTGTAGATATGCCGTGCATTTTTTTGTAACTGTGTGTACGTGCGTGTGTATATGCCGCCGTGGTAGAGCCGAGAAATGCTTCTACTTTTTTTTTGATAAAAATAGTAATAGTCTTTTCCAGTTCATTCCCTTTCTGGTCGCACTTTGTACCGAAGAAAGAAACCAGTGGGAGCTAGGTCGTAGTATATTGCACGTGGTGCCTAAAATAAAGCCTTTTCAGCTTGGAAGAATCGTGCAAATGTATAGGATATTGGATCAGTCTGTGATGACTACTACTGCGAATGTGTGTGTGCGAAATATGTACAATCGTGAGCATTATCATAATCATAAAATTTTACACAGTTCATAGCACACACTTTCGTTCTATAATTTCTCGCATCACCATATCGTCTCTCAGCAGCAGCAGCAGCAACACAGCAGAAATACCGTCATCTGTACTTGAGCGAGCATTTGGCGGAGAAAGCAACAAGATGTAGCAAATAATGAAAATGTGCACACTAAAACGAACCGGGCAAATAAGTCAGCACTATTTCGCTTTATTTTTTGCTTTAAGTGTGTATGCTGTAGAAATGCCTTTAAATAGGTTCCCCAGTTGTAAATGACATGATACACAAATGCGATAAGATGTTTTTTCAAAGGCGCTTTGTATTTAATATGCTTAAGCAGGTTTTGTTCAGCTAATTCGTGAATTGTTGACCATGTATGCGTTGACATTATGAGTACATAAGGGTTACTAAATAACTTTATTTTTAATCTTTTATTGAAAGGAAATTTATCAGACATGATCAGCAAAGCAAGAAAAAAATCCAATAAAAGTTTTGCAGCCAGATTGTATCAGTGAACAAATTATAATCTCAAAATCTGTTGTCGCTATTAAAATGGTGAAAGTTTTGTACTGCAGGGTTTAAATAAGCGTTGTTTCAAGATGCCCTGTTTGTGTTGTTTGTGGCCGGTTGTTATTTGTTAGCAGGAGAGCACACTAATTGTTCATTTATCTGTTGTGCCGACACACAAACAAACACAGAATTGTACACACGCCGAAAGTATGCTTCAGTGTCGCTAATAGTAGATGACAGGAAACAAAATAGAGACACCACTTTGTAGGGACTGATGAAGATAAGGCAGATTTGTTTTTGAGTTACAGGAAGAAACAAACTTTGCACATTTTATGGCATGTGTATAGAGCGTGGCCCCCGAGTTCGTCATTATAGTCAGATTTTGCCTGGGGAATTCGACCATTGCTTGTCATCTCAGCATCCACCATCCTCTCACATTGCCTTTGTTGTTTTGTTGTTTTCTCGGGAAAATTCGAGCATAGTGATGATAATGATGGTGACAAGCACAAACGAGGAATCAAAACAAATTCGCTAACACGTTTACTTTGGGGATGATGATGATGATGAACATTTGTAGTGTTCCCTGGGACAGATATATATGTACATCGTTCATCTCCAGTTATACTGGGTGTATTATCTGGTTCGCCTAATAATATAATTTACTACTCACGCCACGCCAGAATACCCACTAGTTAAATGTACACACGTCATTTGCTCTTAGTTTTCTGCTTGCAGAATTTTTGGACCTGTTCCATGAACGCTCGGCTGTGTGACTTCAAATAAAATATAGGGACACTTGCTACACTAAAGAAAGTCGATTCTTTACTCTGGTGGGATATGCATGTAGCACAACGAGATTGGGTTTTGTTACATGTGAAAACGAGCGATATAGAGACGCTGTATCTGGAAAAAAGTTAACAAGTCAACTTCAGCTAGCTCTAGCTTCTCATTAATCCGGTGGTCTCGGGATGCACAAATAAAGTTAAGTTAGGTTAGAACGAAAAACTAACGATGCAGTGTTATGCGCTTTCTTTCTGGAAATGTGAAATATGCAAGCAGCGGGCGAGACACTATGCAAAGCTAAAAATGAAGAAATTAAAATATGCCTATTTCCTCTACTACAATAATGTGCAAGTCATGCAAATACTGGGTGTGTATAAACAGTTAACTTTTCTGAAGGGAATACACTTCCCGTTTGCTTTTTCTCTTGGTCTTGTACAATATAAACGAACTCTCGGTTTTTCAACCGGTTCTTCTAAACTTGGCAAACTGCGTTTCACACAGTGTGCTAGTGCTAGTGTGTGCACTTTATTCACTAATCAAATCAACGATTATATCATTACTTTTACTGTACTATACAATGAGTATGAAACAGATAGTAATATTTTGGTAAATGAAAGCGTAATACGCTGAAAATGTCAAAAATGATATGAAATTGGGAAATTCGGTTAAATTTTCTACACAGAACGTTCTGCTAACCCATGCTAATGTAAAATATGATTATAAGTTCTAAGAATTTTTAATTTTTGTTTTGCATCTCTCCTGTTACACTGATCGATAGAGTAGAAATGTGTATCCCATTATCTACAAAAGAAAGCTGCTCTCGCCCACTTGACTTTGCTAATTTTATAATTCCTTGTCAAACCATTTGCCAAAAAATTCCCGAATGTCTCTTCTGCTCAAATTTGCAATGCAAATTTACATCGCTTCATGTGTGTTTACCGGGGACACATTTGAGTCTGTATTAGAAGTCATCAGAATCACTGTGCAACGGAGGTTCACTGAACTTTAAAAAAATGAATACCTAAAGCCCTGTCTGTCCTACTTGGAATGATAGATGATGTATTAGGGTATTACGTGTGTATCATCAAGAAGCAAAAGATTGCCTCTGGGCTCCAGACTTCATAATTGTCTGTTGAAACTTGCTGACAGTTATCTCATGTCTCATGGTAATCATAATATGAGTAAAAGTAGTTATGACTCTTCTTTTATTCTTTCAAGCGAGCCTGATTTTTCATAATGTCAACTCTTACTCTTTCGAGCATATATCCTTCGAGCAAAACCAGACACGGTGAACGTTTTTTATCCAACGACATTTTTCAGTTGCAATTATACGTATTGGGAACAACGACTGACAATGAGAATTAATGTAAAAGGGTGCCATCAAAAAGCTCTATATTTGTTTTATTATTTTTTAATACAGATTTGAATGAAAGCTCAGCCCAAAAAGTTGAAAATTTAGACTTTTCTCGGTACGCCTAAACCTTAATTAAAAACCACTCTGTACTTCTATTCAATGGCCAGTTTAAGCTTCAGAATATGGCCCGTTCAATTTATCGATTAGTTATCGATTGAAAATTGCAAATAAGTAATCACCTTCTAAAAGCATACTGCACTACTATACATCACAAAAATGTGCACACAGTGACAGACATGTCCAAAATTTTGTTCAGAATCACTTTGGGCTTACTACAACCTAAAATCTAAAAATACCTCCTTGCTGTCATAAGTGGAATAACAAGTGTATAAGATTTGCATAGGTAACTACTTTAGGTACAAACAAAAAAGACTGGCTCTGTGGGTTGTATCGGCTAATAATTATTGACCGTATTACATGGTTTGAAAAATGAGGAAATCTTTTTCCCTATCTTCAAATAAACTAACTAAACACTCAAAAACCGACACGAAATGTATACTCACGAGGTTGATGGGTAAGCAACGTTTAAAGTAGATTATTTATCTAAGTAAACATGTCATAATATCAAGTGATGTGTACAATGTTATTGAAATATTACTCACTCAAGCACGGTTGATGGTATGTAAGTGGCCACGTAGTTTCATATAATGCAGCAATAATGGTCTGGTCTGAAAAACTAAATAGCTTGTATGGCTATTTGATGTATTCCGCCACAGAGTTTTGATTTTTTTTCTTAAACTTGGTCTTTTTGATTTGTAGTTTTAAATATAGGATCTGCATGTGACATATGGCGCTGTGAAACGGTAATGCGCATGCAAACTTTGAACATTGCTTGCTTCGTACGTGTTACCTACTTGTAAAGGTATACTGAATTCATGCCAAACAATAATCGGTCAATACAAGCGTCCAAAAATCTTTCAACAACAACAACAACGAACTTAACAAACATCAAAGCAAACGTGTAACTTGATATCTTCAACAACACAATCATTATTAATTGCCATTGTTGTTGGCTTCGTTTTGGCGTTTTTACCTGCAGCCGCCATAAAATTAATTATGTAAACTGTACCACCTCGCTTGACCGGTTAATACCAACCAAAATTATATGTACGTACTAAACTATTTTGACAGCATGTACAAGTTCCTATTAACGTAGTCTAGACTTATAATTGTAAACGTAGACGTTTTTGGAGAAAAGGCTAATATTACAATTAAATACCGATTTTGTTGTATGATTTTCCAGAGATACATATAATCGTCCTGACTCGAACAATTGTTAGTAGCTACATAACATAAACATATTCTTTTTACCCGCGTCACTCCGTCCTTCTTCCGTAATTATTTTTCCCTGCGATTATAGCTACATAAATGAGGAAACACTTGAGAATTTAGAAAGCCGTACATGTAGTGAAATTTGAACGGGATAATTTTGTTTACATGTATCGCCCGCGGAGCAGAATAAAAAGTACCAGAGCATTCGCATTATGTATTTTTCATATGTAATGAGGGTGCTACTTAAAACATTTACCTACTCATATATTGGATATTTTAACAAGAAACAGCTTAGCTTGTAGTTGCAGGACTACTAGAAAATATATTATTGTCGTGTATAAGTGCAAACGACTTTTATATGGAGGAAGTGCCTAATGTTACGGTTAGTCTGTTTCTCAAGGAACGATTAGCATTAATTGGCACAATTTAATATTTCACAAAAACGAGCTCTTTCTTAAAAGCGTTCGTTCCTTACAAGAAAAATGCCTTAAGTGATGTAGCAACGTGTTTTTGCCAAAATTGTGTAATATCCCTTGTATCCGTGTTTCATACATACGTGTTTGCATATTTACTGAACGAGCCAAGTGGAAGGGGGAGAAAGAAAAAAAAAGTGACTTGACTTTGAGTAGTGTGTTGAGTGAATAAAATGAATGAGTGAGCAGTGAGAACAGAAAAGTGAGAGAGAGAGAGAGAGAGAGGAAGAAGAAGAGTGTTCTGGTAGCATGTCATGTTTCCGCTCACCGTACGTGTTGTACTACTTTACTTCATTAAACGCATTACTGCATAACATGGTAATATATCTCATCCAAGTGGAGAGGAGTAAAGGAGGAGGAAGAAAGGGACTAACGACATATATACTAGTTGGTATGCGTTTTTACACTCTCTAAAAATTCATAGACTTATTTTCCTGAGCATTTTCTTTCTTTTTTGGGTAGTAATAATACAAGCTTTATAGAAAGACAAGCGAATGAAAGCGCCCAGCCAACAAAATAGCAGCACCAGCAACCAGTCAGTTTCAAACAAGACAAGCAAATATAATGGAGAGCAAGTTTTGGCTGACAGGATAGCAATACCGGAAAATGTAATATGTATAAAATGTTGTACTATTAATGTGGATGGATAACAGTCAGAACGAGTGTAGTGCTTGTTATTTGAATAATGTTTCCCTCATATAAATTTTCATATAAAAAGACAAGCTTTATATTACCGTCTGTGTGAGTTGTCTTCTAATATAACGGCATATGACTTAACTTCTGTAGAAATACTTAATACAAGTAACCTGACAAGAACAAGTACGAGGAGAAACGTGATCTCTATAAAAATGAAACGCGGTATCATGTTCATCATCGGCTAGTTTCTTTGGAGAGATGCATGTGAGGGTGTGTGCGTATGATTATGCTATATTGGTATCTCGAGCTAAGCGAAAAGTGAACATAATGACTAATTGTTTCGAAGAATGGTCTAAAAAGTTGCTCTGAGATTGGTAGCCCGTTTCAGTAAAAATGGTAATGATGCGGGTGTTTTTTCACCATATTGTATGTAACATGCGCATAGTATCCTGCACAGCATTGGGTATAATGAAATTGTTATTTGGTACAATGTTGCGTTTCGAGTTTTATAAGTCGTAATGAACCTCCAAAAATATACGTAAAGAAGTCACACGGCGTGTAAGAAAGAGACGACGGTAAATACAGAGAAACTTGTAATAAAATGAAGAAAACGCGGGAAAAAGTTCTTTCGGGAGAAATATAAGACGATGGAGAATATTACAAGGACAAAAAAGGAATTTTACGGGAGGTGACGACTGATACATACGTGTACACCTCAACACACAAGGAAGACCAACAAGTAGACTGAATAGTAAATTTTCTGGGAGACCAAGGCCAAGAACAAATGATCATTTTTTGTGATGGCGCCTCTAAAACACTCCACTGATGCACCACTACTGCTTATGCTGATGACTACGATGGTAAATGGTAATTGAGAAATAGAATAAAACTTGAGAACAATTTAAATATATAAATACTAGCGGTGTCCCCGTTTACATAAAACCTTCAGAAGAACGACGCTGGTTCGAATGGCTGTTGACTTTCTTTTGTACTTGAGTCATTTGTAAATCTTGATAATTTTTGTAATTACTCCTCTCTGCTTACAAAGACATTGTAGTTGCTTATGCGGGAGAAAGTGAGGGGGCTCCAAAAAATTTAGTTTGTTCGTGATAGCATTAAGTTGAAGGAGATAAGGACATTGAAGAGACATTTCACTTTTATGGCATAGCATTTTCACGTCACAAGTGAATGCTGAAGGAAAAAAGGATAGAGAACCAGCACTCAGAAGTTACAGGGTATCCTTGAAAAAAAATTGTCATGAAAAGTCTTCTCTTACAAACACACACACATACACAAACATAAAAAGAAATGCACTTTTGTTATCGTGTGCCTATCGCGGGTGTAATATAGTGACAAAAACGGACGCCGAGAGAGACAAGCGTGGATCAAAATGAAGAATCAGTCGGCCACCACGCGCGTAGTACAACGACAAAGTTATAAAGACATGTAAACTGCGTCACTAAATTGTTCATTTTCACCAGAAAATTTGCATCCATGCTCTCCATCATTTATACTTTCTCTTTTATCCCTCGTCTTTTTTCTTCTGTACAACTTATATCTCCGTTTTGGTACGCACCGGGTATCTACCAGGGTGAGAGGAGAGAGTGGAGCGCATATTACTACGTGGGAGAAAGGAAGGAGGAATCACTTAAAAACTTTCTAATCATTTGAGACTATTACGTCTTTTGCCTGTCTGCCTGCTGCCATTTCCGATTCCGACAGAGAAATAAATGCAATCTCTGCTACTGCTGCCAAAGACAGTGGGAGTGAGTTGAGAAAATAGAGGAGAATCTATTGAATGTTGTACCAAAAGACGTCTACGGGGTACAACTCAAGAACCTAAAATTGCACAAGACCATAATGCATAACATATAATTATATATGGCAGTTTTATAATAATATCCCGTTGGCATTGGCATATGCAAAGAAATGGCAAGAAAATCTACGGCTACCCGCTTTACTCCACTTGAGCGTCAGCAGACTATAAAATATTTCCTTATGGTTTCTCTAAGATTTCCAGATTACATAAAACGTTTTTCCCTCTTAAGTGAAACATTCTACACTACACTGGAGGGTATTGTGAAAAGCTACTCTACTTCAACTTATTCTCTGTTACTACCACACCACTACTGCCACCACTTTTTCTCTCTTTCACACACTGCATCATTATGTCAAGTGAAACAAATAGCGGCACATTCATTTTACTCATATTACAACTTAATTCCTCTCCGCTTACATATATCTATGTGCGCTTTCTCCAAGTATTATCTCCCCACTCTCTTTCTGTCTACCGAGAGAGAGAGTATCAAAAAAGGACCACGAAACTACCTCACTTTAAGCAATAAAGCATTTTACCATATAAAAGTACAAGCACTTAACCTAACATTTTCGTTCCTCAGACTGCCTTCAATAATAATAACTTATTTTCCACGCACCCCTAGTCCCTACGGTTTAGGATCCTTTTTCCTCAATTTAAAAGGAGGACGGAAGCTTGGATGCTTCTTCCATTACGTTACAAATGAATGAATGACCTATAATAGCGTTTTCTTTATAGTTGTACACTTTACGTCTCTAGTAAAAAAAACTAGTCTCTCTCTACTACCACTACCACCTTCCCGCCACGATCAGGCATTCTTCTTGGGTCGTCTCCTCCTACAACACCTCCTCCCTCATCTCCATCTTCCATCACTCCTCCAAAATGTAATCTAGAAACAATAACTATTGCTTTATCCACCAACACTTCTGCCATTTTTCCTTATGCGCCATACTTATTGGTGAGGTGGCAGTGGTAGGTACCTTCACAATACTAAAGCGACTAACTTGTAACAAATACACTAACTTATTTCCCTGCTTCTGTGAGCAAATTGTTTTTCTTCCTTGCTCACTCTTCTCTCTCTCTCTCTCTCAGTATATTCTTCTTCTGTCACCCTCCAAAATCATTACCAGTCGTCTACAAGATACTACAATGGAGTAAAATCAAAGCCTGCACATAGTCCGCTAGTTGAGCCAGATGGTTGACTTGTCGCTTTCCTTTTCTTCGGGTCGTTTTGTTCGGGCGTTCTGCTAGTCTTTAGTGTAGGTAAAGAAACGTGCACATGAATGCTTTTGCAACGTGAAGGTCTACCTAAGAATAAGAATGTACTTGTCATTTTCCCGTAAAACCTATCGTTTAAAAAGTAAATAGAATGAAGATCGGATCAGCATACGGGTAACCGCGTGCAGGGAAGAGAGAGAGGGAGAAAATAGTGAATAAGTCATGCATGCATGCACTGTTCGGAGAATCGTTACCTCTGTAACCTTCCTTTGTTTTGTACATTATTGAAATGAAAGGAATACTGAAAAGAAGCATACGTGTATCTGAAGACAGATCTGTGAGTGGAAAGACGAGAGAGCGAGAGAGAGCATTCCGATCCAAGGCTCCAAAACCAAGAGAGAATAGGAAAATGAATGAATGAATGTTAAGACAAGAACAAAGTCGGGACTTAATTTGAATTTAATGAGTCATATTTCATTCCCTGCATTTGGATCTCCGACCAGCCCAGAGAGAGAGAGAGAAAGGGAAAATGTATGTGGGTATGTGTTTCAGCAATATGGCAGCTTGTAGTGTAGGCAAAATATCATGTCAAGAAAGCAAAAAAGTGTGGAACTGGAGCCGCAACACTTGTGTTGGAACGAAAGTGTAAAATATATGTTTAAATATACATTCCTTCTTGCACATATCATCTTCGTCGTCGTCGTCGTCGTCATCATGATCATCACCATCTTTGCCATTCCCCGTTTATTTGTAGTGGTTTCTGTATTCGTCGTACAAAGTTTTTTGGCTTAAGGAATACAACGAGGAGGACACATGCTATTTATATTAAATACATACATATGAATTCTCATTGTGTAATAGTAATAGGATCTACGAGAAAGGAAAACGGGGGAGAGGGAGACCGAAATGAAGATTGAGGTCAATTGCCTGAATGATCTGTCTAAAGCTTCTCGCTCACTCCCTCCTCACTCCTGCCACCATACGGCCTTTATTTTTGTTGTACGCCGAATTAGGCTATTTTCCTGCTTACTTTCTTTTCTTTCTTTTTTGCCTCCTTTCATATATTTTCTTCCGTCTCTCTCTCTCTTCATTTAAAATGCCAACAAACAACAAGTGAAAGCAGTGGCACTGGTCATACCCAACTACAAGAAACAGTGCAATGTTCTATAATTTTTATAATACACAGACCCCCCTTATTACAACTTTTTCATTTCCCCGTTCCCCATTTTCCCTGTTTCCTTTGTGTTTTCTGCAATCGCACATTGACGACGAGCAGCTTGAGAACGAGAAAAGCAGAGAATATTAGCCAGTCAGCTGGACTATTACGGTGATGACGACTACAACGACGAGGGTAATAGCAACAAGGCGATATATTAGAAAAAGAATGTTCTTTGTGGATGGAGAATACAAGACACTATGTAATAAGTACTCGCTATTTCCAACAACAGACACGTCACTTATGAGATGGAAACTCACTATTATGTGCTGTTAAAAATGCAGATTCCCGTTTAGATCTGGGTTGAAACTGTTTTTGTTGTCGTCGTCAAAGAGTCTAGAGAGAAAGAATAGAGACCCCTTGTGTAAAATACTCATGGCCACTACTACGATATACGGAGTATACAACCACCATCAGTATTAAAGTTGTACACTGAAGATGAAAGAACGGACCGCAATACAACAAAATAGTGAGTATTACATGCACAAGAAGGAAAATTCGAGATATTGTGTGTTCGTGTCTTGCTACATAGGCAAGCACTTTATTTGCTTTTATATCTCCCCTTTCTACTGCCGACGCCGCGTCGGAGTAGTAAAATGGTTAAGTATTTATCCGGAATAATCATAGTTGTACCCCTATTTACAATTCCCCTTCCGACATTTTCACTGTTCGTGAAAGAGAAAAGCAGAAAAAATACAGAAAAAAGAGTTGTCTGGTTTCCCTTTAGTTATTATGCAGCACACTACATTTATACTGCTCTTGTCTTTTCTTCCTGATGGAAGGAACGAGGAGCGGCTCTCTGAAATTTTCTTGTTACGCTCGGTGAATTTTATTCGCAGCTAGAGAGAAAAAACAACATGCCACATAACGTAAAATGCTACACGTATCACAGGACAAAGACAATCAGAAAAGATTCGCGAGTTGATGAAGTATATTTTTGGCATGGAAAACCATTTTCGGGTTACTATTTAAACGGACAAGGATAGCCCGAGTGTAGTAGGAGCATGTTGCTATTTGTTCCACTTTGTTGTACTACTTGTCCTTGTTGCGACTCGACGCATTATAATAGCATATCTGGTGATTTACAGTATTTATGACACTCATTAGTACGGTTTATTTCTGCGTTAAAAGATTGCAGTAATAACCCGAGAGAAAGAGGGAGCGCTCTTTTGGGGATGAAAAGGAAGAATGTAAAATGTCATATTAACGATTCCCTCGCTTTTCTTCTTAAATATTTCTCCTAATGATATTGTAAGGTTGCTACAAGGGCAAAACGCAAAAAACTAACCTTAATCCTTTTCGGTGTTGTTGTGTGCATGCTGCTGCGCCTCAGATAAATTGTAAATGTGAATGTTTTAAAACATCAGATTTTCCAGTTTGTACATTGCTTTGTTGAAGGTAAATAATATTACAAAAGGGGAAAAAGCGGGGCGTAATAACACGTTCTATTTGTGGTGGATGAGACTGGCTGATGATACGACAAATATAGGGGTTTTTGATCAAGGCAAAAAGGATTAACAAAGTTTACCGTTACGATCCGGTTTACATACAAAGCCGGTCGTGTGGGTAGGATTTTACCGGGATATAAAGTACCTATAAATGCAAATGTGTCCACAAAACCAAGGGATTTCTTTGTTGTGTACACAAACCTCAAAAAAGATTATGCTGTTCATGGACCATGAATGCGCTGGTTGGCCTGCATTCAGAAGAACTAAATCGGGGCATGAGCAACAACGGCAAACGTGCATGACGTTTTTGCTGATACTTTTAAATCCAGTGACTAGTATGCAAAGTGTGTACAGTTTGTTATCATTATTAAATATGGTGATGATGATAATAATTGTGAGAAGGATATTTGTTATGTTGTATACTCGGCCTACTTTTTACCCTAATCTTTTTCTCTTATTTTGAGCTGACGGTGCATATTATAAATATTTAAACATTTTTTCCTACAAGTGATTAAATATTAGCCTAGGAAAAAAACCATCAGATTACAAAATTTTATGAATGACGACGCGACTCAGGCAGACAGCATGGCAGAGTACAACTAAACAAGCTAAAGGGTTAAACTTGTAAATGATGCCGTCTTCACAATTTACTCTACTAGGCAAAATGACTGAAAGCTATTTTGCTGATGCTGTCACCACTGTTCTTTATACAGGCAAAATAATGTGGCATTTGCATGTGAGGCAATACATTGCAAAAATTTGCTTTCTCGCTTTTAATGTCGAGGGAATGAAATGGATGTAAATTATATGTGCGAACAGTGAATTTAATGGTATTAATTGTGTACTGGTAGATAAGACGCATTTTAATAACATCCTGCAATACGAAAATGTGTTTTCTTGAAAATTGCAATTTATGCGTAAATAAAAGGCACTTTGGGAGCAACCGTGACAAAACTGTTTTCGACGCCACAGGAAACATACGAAACGATACGAAACAAATTACTTGTTGGTGTTTTCGCACTAATTAGTTTTACTTTTACCGAGAAATATTGCATACTCTATTAAGTTTTCACATTTTCTTTTACTTTTAACACTGCAACTATGGAATAAATACAAGTGGCTTTCAACGTTCTCTACCTTTTACGTCGTCGTAATTCCTGTTGGCATATTAAAAAGTCAACCTTAATATATTCGCCCACTTTCTTCTTTCTCTAAACTTTTTTCTCAGGGACAACCGTAAAAAATGAAGAGGGGTGCACACGTAAACTTTCTATTCATGACAATATATAATGACTTTGTCAGGATTACGCCATGCGGAAAATTTCATTTCTTATTTGCTTTCATTTTACTATTATTTTTACTGGTATGACTATTATGATTATTATTATTTGAAAGAAGTGTCCTGCATTCATTTCCATATCGTTCCCCGTAGAAGTAATATACAAAATCTCTTGTATGCAATTCTCCCAACTATTCTAATAATAAGCGGATGCGGTCTTTCTCCTCATTTTTTCTTTAGCCTTGACAATTTCACTTGAGAGTTTCCTCACAATTTCCAATTCAAGTGTGCTCATCTCATCATTCTACCTACTAACCACCATCCGAGCAAAATCCACTTGATTCTTCGTGGTAGGGTGGAAAAACGAAGAAAAATGGCAGGTCGACAAGGAATAAAGACAATCATGCAAACAAGCATGACAAGCATACGCCGGAGATGTACTTATATACATCCATGTGCAATAGCATGAACGAACGTGTATATTTTCTCGCGTACCCTTGAATCGTGTCTTTGCGGCTTTGTCACAACACAAAATCTGTTCAAAATCCTAACATCTGTGCGTAATCCAGCGTTGGAGTTAGGGTAGTAGTGTATAGTGTGTTCGCGGCAGCCTCTTTGATTTACACGTGAGGCTGTCAGAAGCAGCAGCTTGCAAAATTGCTTATTTTGCAAATACAGTAATAAAGTCAATTGAAAGTCGAACGAAAAATTGGATCCGTTGACGCAATTATAAATCCTCTAACTTTTTCCTTGGTCGGGCATGATGTGAAGAGAATGAGAAGGAGTACCTTCACAAGTACGGTTGTCAGCAAGTGGTAATGGCCAGTAGGCATGCTTTCGCTGGAAGAGGAAAATGTACATATGGAAAATATTGCATGCACGACTGGAGTACGGAAAAGTTGGGGAGAAATAAATGCGAACACGATGTGATGTGAAAAGTGAGGATAATCTAACTAGAAAACGCAATTTCGTACTTCCGCACGTAATTTGTTAAATTTAGGACGTTGTGGGTTGTCTTGTCGGATCTGCGGATCGGCGGTTGTTGGAACTATACATTGTTCAACATTTTGTTATAGTTTTTTGTTTATCCATTTATAAAGGTTTGCTTATTTGGTAATACGCGTAGATACATAAAATAGAAGAAAGTACTTGCAAAATGAAATAGAACACAAGGTGACTTCAAGAGATTCTCCACAATTATCTCTTACTTGTTTACTGAAGTGTCAAATGACTGACAAATATTCACGTATGGAGCCAGATGAAATAGCAAATACTATTTTCCAGTAACATACCGCGATCAAAATCATTTCGCATAAAAGTAATTTGTTTCAACAATGTTCATATTGAATTAAAGACTGATTTGAAATAATGCATCTCTCGTATTTTATAAGGATGAAAGACGAAACCCCATGTAAATTATAAAAAAATTGTTTGAAAAATTAACAATGAAATGTAAAAGCGGTGACAAGGATTCTTCTGCCGGTTAATGGTTAACAAAGGTACATCGAAGGAAATTACTTGTCAATTTATTATTCCATCTCGTCTTGTAAACAAACTTTCAATTTTCTGTTTACAATTCCTGTTCTCATGATACATGAAAGTGATCACCCATTCTCTGGAAAAGTTATACTAAAATCATCTCATATTACAGAAGTATCCAATGACCCCGTAGCTTTTTATTTAAAAAATCAGAGCATTTGTTTGTTTATTAAAATACATAAACCAAATAAATCTAGAATGTTCACGTTGACCTTCAGTTCAATCTAGCACCTAAACCATAAAAAGAATGATTAAAGTGACCGTGCTCTTGTGTCTACCTTTTTGTATCCGATACCGTGTACTTTTCCCAATACCTAATTTTTTTGGTCGATGTGATCGTAGAACACTACTACTCGATTGTATGCTACAATTACAAACACTGCGTAATCCACACTGCGAGTCTTTGATGTTCAGCCGGGCACGGCAAAGTCTGCTAGATTTTAGAAAGTTTAAACCTACTAGTAACGTAACGTAAACATAGGTTGGTAATAAAATGTACTGCAAAATAAGATGGACGACCACTATAAAGAACCCAGTTAAAAATTGTACATCGACAACAGAGTGTTTTTGCTGTCGGACACAGGAAAAAGTGTGCATTATATACACATATAGATCATCTGGTTTCTCTGCGTCTCATCCTCCAGGGTTCCATTTTCCAGCACCGTAGCCACACAAAGAAAGTTTATTGACCCTGTAAATTATCCAATCTAACTCCCATTTCATTAGCTATTCAGCAGGATATTTAGTGCTCTATATACATACACTATCAGGTCTTTCCTATTGTCCATTGTACAATCGTTTGTTACGCAGTGGAGGTGGTGGTGGCGGTGCTGGTGGTAGGGGGAGTGGGATTGCAAACTGCAACCATTCTCCAGACCTCAAACTGATGCTATCATTTTTATTCTATGAAAACTTCATATTCCTTGTGAACACCAGACGAGACCATTCAGCACTATTACCATACACACACACACACACTACACTGCAGCAACAGCAGCCCAGCACAAGTAGCATAAAGCACCATCATAATTTTGCCCAAAATTTTCACAGCACACATACACATGCACACAAACTCGCACATGCAAAAGTGAGGCTGTAGTAGTTAGTAGTAAAACTGGTCCATTTATTACATTGTTACCCTATTACTACGTACCGCTACCCGCATCCATACGTCTTTCGTTTTGCTTTCTCTTTTACCAGTTTATATATTGGTCCCAAAACGGTCTGTCTATAAATGTACTCCATCCAACAACCAATTCAGATTGAGCCATTTAGCTAAATTTCAGGCTATTTTAGGGAACAAGGCAATTTCCTTCTTTGTTATCTAACAAAATTACCGTTTGCACGACCCAAAAATCTGCAGAATCTTCCGGATGATGACGACGAAAAAGGTTTCATTTTCTCCACCACGACCGCCACTATTGAGACCAGGTACCGAGTTCTATATAGCAGAGGGGATTTTCATTGGCATTAATAGTACAGAGCAAAGAAACAAATGCTTTTGTCGATCTGTAACAAGAAATGTGGAACAATACTTTAACCAGGTCATGTTTAGACTCAACTTTTGCAAAAACTCTACAAGAACTTTAAGGGCGAACGACCACTAATTTATGAGGAGAAACAGTGGTGAGAGGAGGGGAATACGAGAAAAGGCTTTTAAAAAGCAATAATTATATACTTGTCACAATGTGCAGGCTATAGACTACTAACTGCAGTTCACAAAAAGGAGAAAAAAATAAAGATTGATGAAAACAATACCAGACACGGTTCTAGTACGTTAATCGTTAAGTCAAACTATCGATAAATAACATAGTATTATTTTTTCACTTGAAACTCGATAGTTTCCAATAAATTAACATTTTTTTGTTTTAATAGATTTTACTGATATAGCTGTATAAAAACGTTGACATATATAACCTGTTCTAGTTACGCCTATCAGGGAGAGTTGTTGGAGGCGGGATTTCCAGCGAGAAAAACAGTATCTACAGACATACCCACTACATCAAGTAGGCGGTCATGATTAATCGCTTTAAAAGTTGCTTTTTTGTCGTTTTGTACAGTTTATGTCTTCATAATGGTTGTCGAAATTATTGCCAAAGTTCAAAGTGAATTGTTAAAAATGTTAACGTTGACAGGTAATCTCTCCGGTTATCTGCACAGTAATAATTTGCGAGTTTGAAATTAAGATTTGGTAGCATTTTTTTCGTTTTTTTCTCTCTCTTTCTCATACACGTACGTGTTTAAAAGGTACACTCTTTTATAGAAAAATTGGAATGATATTAGCTAACAAGCCATTTAAACATAAACTTCACTTCTGTGATCGTATCTATTGGTAAAACCAAATTAATTCTATAAACAATTCATCAATTTGCCCCAGTACATTCACTTTTAAGAAATAAAACGTTATACATTGACCTTTTCAACAAACGAAATTGTTCTGTAAAGCCATTAAACTTTTTACTTTATCCATTATATGTAGGCGTGTGTTTATTTCCCGTCCCTACTTTTTCGCAAAATGTCACGCTCCCTTCAGTCTAGTTGTTTCTTTTATTTCAATCACCAAGAAAAACAAAAATGTACAAAATGAAATGCAACCTGAACTGAAATGAAACTGGGAACGTCTGACTCCCATCTGTCTCTAGAGAAGAAGAAGTTGAAGAAACCAAACAAAGGAACATGAAATGCATACATTTTCTTATAAAGATGTGTAGAAAAATAGCAAGTATATTATCAACTCGTCTATCAGATAACAAGCACAACAACAACAACACACAAAACAGCTTCTTAACTCTACTTTCATTTCATTTTCCCATCATTCATTCACTTCACAATTTATTTTCAGTTAGCAGGAAAGACAAGTTGGTAAATAGAAAAATATACCGTTTTGGTACTTCTGGGTTGTGTATTACAATATTACAAGAAATATACGTAGTAGACACAAGAGAGGCTGAAGAACCAGAGATAGAGAAAGGGAGAGCAAGAGGAGGAACCAACATACCAACAGCAACGGCAAGCAAAGGCGAATTGTGCGAAAGTGAAAAAGCTACCTAAAATCTATTAAAGCTAAACAGCCACACAGACGGAGTACTTCTCTCCTTCAATATTGCCTACTTGATGTAAAATAATAGGTTAAATATAATGCCCAATATGGGTACTTTTTTATACTACTTATTTTTTATTACACAAAAATATATACGGTCTCTCAAGAAAACGAGGAAAAAGAAAAGGAAAAACGAAAAAAGTGAGTTTACCTACAAGCCCATCTCTTCTCATTCCCTTTCCTTGTTATTTACTACTTTTCAAGTTGAAGAAGACGAGAGAGGGAGAGAGAAGACTTCAAAAACTACTTAACTAAGAAGAGAGTTTAGGGAAAAGTACTTACAACAAACCAACCAAGACATGTTAATATAGAATGCATGTTCTTTATTGTCCATAAGCTTATTTGATTATATTCACAAAAATGTATATATACACATTATATTGTTGCTTCTGTACACAAATACAATTTTTTGTGAACTTTTTTTTACTCTCAAACAATTTTCTCAAGTATCTATTTAACCCAGAGAGACGAGAGCATCGTAGGCGGCAGGGTGTACGGGGTTAACACAAGGAAAACTTAGCTATGGGTCCAAAAAGTTTAACAAAGATTTTTCTCGGGAAAGCATGTTTATACGTGGAACTGGTGGTGATGTAAGGCAACTTTAAAGAAGGGTCAGATTAAGATGTTAGCTTTCCCTGTATATGAGTGTTAGTAGAGAGAATGGACGTTAATGAATAAAACGATAATGACGACGACGTAGACGTAAACAAACCTCTTGTTATGTACCCTGTACATCAATAACATACACATAGTTCTTATTTTGCAGTACCCCAATCTGTCTTGAGGACCGTCTTACTGCAGTTCTGTTGGAGAGTCAAAAGCTGTTTGCTGATTCACTACGACAGCTCCAATGGTTTCCTTAATTTTTTGTATTGAAAATTAAATTTAGAACTGGGGTGACACTTGAAGGCAGAGAGTTTACGTAATTTTAACAAAACATCACAAGAGTAATCTTTAAGTGTCAAAATGAGTACATGACCTAGTAACGTAAGTACTAGGAATGCTACAGCTACGTCAATGAGTGAAACATGAAGTGTCAAGTTAAAACAATAAAATTGAAATAAAAAGCGGTCATATTGTATGTATTATTGCAGCTGGCTTAACACCAACATTTGCTGTTTTGCTATATAGCTCAAAACTCACTAATTCGAGTTTAACGATATATATAAACCTATATGCTACCGAGACACAAAGGGCTTGTAAAATAATGGAAGTAGCAACTAACATATCAGATATAGAATATCTCCGTTATAACTTGGCATAAGGAAAAAGTTAGACAAAGCAGTGGAAAAATAATAATTAGAAGTATCTTCAAGGTCACTTCTTTCATGTCCACAGTTTTTTCTTCTCTTGTAACAACTCAAATGAAAATCTTCATTTTGAGTTACTCCTCCACATGTTCTCATTATTTTTTTATTATTCCTTTAATGATTGAAAAGAATTTACCTATTGTTAGTAAGGGATCAATTTTACAAGCAAACGTATACCAATTAAGTACACATCTGCTCCAGTAATCAATCTAAAAACGTACTGGTAATAACTGGTACAATCCAGTAAGGAAAAAGATAATTCTTGTATAATTTCATGTCTACATTCTTCACATCCTGTACATAATGAAAGTTCAAAGTATGCGTTCAAGGTCATTAACAAATACACTTAACGTAATGCCTGTATTACTAAAGATTACGTTTTCTTTCCGAGAAATACAATTTAATTCGTGTTGGATAACTTCCCCTAGAACTTGTTATATAAACAAGGAGCTATACAAGCTTCATGTCTTTAAAAATGTATAGCATAAAAAACTTCCGTTTTCTCAGCTTTCTTTCGTTCAAATATTGCTCAACATTTTCATATTGGATAACCAATACCAATGTTTATCCTTACCATTTTGTTGAACATAAGGTATTTACAATGTCACGACTTACGAAACTGCTGCCTAGCACTTTCGCAACATAGTCGTACAACTTGTATAAAGTGAGATATTCCGTTCAACAAGGAGAAAGCTAGGATAAAAAGGAAAACTTACAACATCACACACGTTAATAATTACGAGGTGGTAAACGGAACGAGTTTTGTATAAAGCGGAAAATTAAAATTAAGTAGATTGGTATTCAAGGCTAGAAGATTTACTATTCAATACTATCACGTACAAAGGGTACAAGTAATATATTACGGGATGTCTTCTTTCATGAAACGTACGCTTAAGGCGACCTTCACTGTCCCTTTATTTACTGATCCCAGACGTCTTCCCTCGTGGTTCTTTTAAACCCCATAAATAATGTATGCCAAATTGAAACTACTCGAGGACTCGAGTGCACCAATGAGAACACAGTTGTGCATTACCACTAATTGGGTTTGACATTATGCATTAAGAGGAGTGGTTTGGCCTTATGTTCATGGTGTGAATTTATGTGCCTTCATACCAGTTTATTTTCTGAGAGAGAGAGAATAGTAAATGGAAATATCAATACTTGGAGGTATCAAATACTTGGAAATGCAAACTTTTGTTTCCCAGTAAAATACCGTTTCATGGCCATCTAGTAATATAATAAAATGCACAGTGGTACTGAAATAAGCATATAAACTTTCACTTTTCACTTCTGGCAGAAACTTTACAACAGATATACATAATACACAGTTTATCTGCAATTTTAAAAAAAACTCGACATAATTTGTCCGACCACGGTCATGAGCGAGACAGCATTGAACTACTGTTAAACCACATACTAATCTTGAGGCTATTGTCATACATCCCCTGCTCACTTCTTCATACAAGGAAAGGCATACGAACACTAAATAAGTATATTTATACTACATACAAGCGCAAACAATACGAATGTGTTTTCGCTAACAAATAAAGTTATTACTTTATCGCGTGGTATATACCTATCAAGACCTGTAACTGAGTAATTAGAAAACTCTTGACGTGAGCGTAAATTATTATTGACTGCAAATTATGTTTTAAGAGAATAGAGTAAGTACCACCTCTCTCTCAATTTCCCTTTTCTCTACTTATTTTCCAGCTTCTCTCCGTTCTCGTCTTTACCCTGCCAATTCCAAGAAAGTAAAAGTTTGTGCGCAACATCGCATTCAACACTTTTTGGTTTCTTTCCTTTTAATCTTCACTCTTACTTTCTATTGATACGCACACCCATCTGCTTATAAAGTTTGCCTATCAATAAGGCTTAAGCCTGAAAGACCCAAACATGAAAGAAGTTCTTTGGAGTGTGTCTGATGTTATGACAGGGACCTAGCACGTCATGCATTGTTTTTCTCTGCGATAGTTACCAAACCACAATCATAGTAGCATTAGGAGCACCGTAGCATCCCAAGAAAGCGACCTTCATGTGTTTCCGATTGCCATTGCCATTCACCTTACCAAAAAAAAGTTTTCACATCCAACATAATGTACTTGTAAGTGCCTATATACATTTGATAACATTATATCATAAAACTTATAATACGACAAGTAATCTAGAATACAAATAGGCATACTTTATGCGTCATCCTTAAAATATTTGGGTTGCTTCGCGTGAAATGGATGTCGTCCCTAATCTAGTTCTTCCTTAAGAGTGTAATAAGCTGGGACATGACATGTCAAGATTACTTACAGGATACATATTTTATTTACTATCAGTGAAATCTCTGTAAACAGACGATGCTGTCTACATCCTTCTAGTATTTTCTTTCCATTTTCACCAAAGTGAGATACGGGAAGGAGGAGAGAAATCACAATAAAAAATGATGCCTTGAAAGATAGACAGTTGTACCACGGATCAATGAGCGACGTACTCTACTTACTCCCGTTTTAAGTATTTCATATTTTGGAAGAACGTTAGGGACAAGTTACATGCTTCCCGTATTGTTCACCTATATGAAGTCCGTCGTTTGTTGTTTCTTCCTTAAAATCAGTTCTTGAAATCAGTAGGAGCACCCAAATACATAATGCTACGGCTACACCACATTGGATTATTCATGCGTTGGAAACTTATTTACCCAGAAAGTTTTGTAGGCATGCAAATAAAACTTTTGAATACAATTATTACAAAAGGTTGATACAAAACAATGGTTTACTACAATGCGTGAATGTAATGTTGACTTTTACTCAAAGAAAACGGAATCCCAAGAACTGTGAGAATGCCCAAAAGTGGGTAAACAGCACTGGTAGCAGTGCCCAGCTGGGGAAGTTTGGAATAACTTAAAATTAAATTTCACTATTCCCTTAAATAAATTACATACGTTTACATTCTAAGAAATCATTTTAAATGGACGAAATAGCTACATTCCTCCATGTGACGTGTATTTATTTGGGCGACCTAGAAAAGTCTCCATCCAGGTAATTGAGGGCATGCCCAAGCGGCGATACTTTATAATTGGAGATGTAAACAATGAATGATTACTGAAGTATACCGAGGAGACAGATGTTTTTGTTGTATGTACCCAACATCACAACGGGTTCACTATATACGGATAAAATGCATCACGGCAAACAAAACAAAGTACATAAAGGGACCCTAACCCAAATTACACTTTAGCGAAGAGAAAGTAGACTGGATAAGATCAATTTATTTTGGTTTCATTCTGTTCTAATCATCGTCTTTTGAGACAGCAAGAATGTATGCAGGTACCTCAAAAGTGGTTTCCTTCTACTTTCACTAAAAGACATATATCTACCTACATAAACAAGTATACGTACGTGCGTGGCTGACGCAACAAAATGAAGTCGTGAAGAAGCATTCACGGCTGTATATGGCGCACCGTTGTAAAGAAGAAACTTATTTCAATTTTGGGGCAATCTGCAACACTAACAGCACACTGGTGCCACATTATCCAACGGCGAAAAGGGAACACATTATCCTCTTGTATAATACTAACGGTGTTTAATGTGTAACCCTTTTGCGGATTTGCTTTGTTGATCACTTACCTTCCCACCACCACCACCACCACCAGGCCAGGAGCTAGAAACTGTAACAGTTCCAGTGTGATTTGGTTCACTTTTCCCTTTTGCATAGAAAGCTCCACTCTTTCTGCCTTTTCCCTGTTTGGTTTTGATGGGTGATGTGATGATAATGCTAATATATTCAGAGAAATAGCCTGTAGCAGAATTATACACGCAAATATGCATCAAAGCAAAGCAGCAAACAACAAAATACACACGCCTACATTCATATATGCACACATACACACTCCATAGTTGTACACAAGAGAGGAGAGTTCCACAAAAAAAACGTGGTATTAACTCGTTCATTGCAGAAACCTTAAGTAATATTACATCCATGGCTGGTAAGTACACACGGAAATGAAATCTTTTGCACTTTGTTACCAGCTTGATGTAGGAACTGTGAGAAATGAAACCACATACACAAGACAGGAAAAGTTTTCGAGGTTTTCCTTTTACATTCCTTTCGACTTTTACTTTTTCTTATATTATTCGTTTTATGGCTGACTGTTTGCTAGGAGCTTGTTTATACAGCCCTCATTCCCACACAGCAAAACGGCGTTTGCCGTTTCCCTTACGAGATTGTTCGAGGCATGCATGCATTTCTATATAGAAAGTTATAGTTTCATTCCAAGCATTCCGCCTTTCCTCCACACATACACACCAACGCAGCGTGTGTGTTTATGAATGAAGCGAGCGCACAAAAATGCTGAACACATGCATACCAGAGTGTGTTATACAAGAGCAGTATATCATTTAAATTTGTTCTGTGAAGCCCTTCTTTAGCGCGTACTTTTTCTTTCAGTTCACACACAAGCAGATTGACCTATGATCGCCGGTCCGTGTAAACAGCACAAGCGGAAATGGAGAAAATGTCTAACAATGTACCAAACAAGCAGGGAGTATATCACTACATTTTTTTCTATTTCACCTTTCACCTCAAATCATCCAGAAAAGGCTGGCAATATACAAAGAACCATATTATCCGTCCATAATTTTCACATGTTTACATGTTTATACACTTCTACGCCAGCAACAGACATACTGCCACGAGCCTTTTCGTAACTAGTTATGTATGTACGTCGACATCGGTTCAGTAGGCTCACAGTCAGATTTTGATTCAACGAAATATTTTGGTTTTGAACAAAATGAAGTGGAGAAAACTTTTCTTGTGGCTGGCTTGTGCGCTGAGT
>JAHZNE010008236.1:0-16599 GCA_027744055.1 Callyntrura sp. NNG-2020
TAAAATCCCCAAATTCTGACGTTTTGAGGGTACAATAATACCCAAATTTATTGGTGTACCCCAAAATTAAGCCATTTTTGGGCCCGTTCCCGGAACGGGGATACCAGGATACGGAAGGTTTCGGACCCCTGAACCCTGGAATAGTTGTACTATACCTGGAAATATGTATATACACGGCTAAAGAAATCATCTCCGCAATGATACTGGTGAAAATGTAAAAGAGAAAGTTGAGCTGCAGATGAAAACTTCAAGAGGACTTAAGCTACTTGAAAAGAAATGCTGCGTAACCCCGACATTCATTTCAGAGTAAAAAAATATTTGCACGAAACGGAACGACGGAGGTGAGGTAGTCGTGAGTGTAGTTTTCATATAATCTACATATCACTTCGGGCATGCTAGAGATACATTGTGATATGATGAACCTGCGACAACTAGACAGAGCTAGAGGCTTTTCCTCCGACGTTATTTTCAGTAAACACTTCCCACGAACGTAAGCTAGCCGTGGTGGTGATGTCGTGTTCTCAATTTATAAGTCAAGGGATTGGAAGGGTGGAATAGAGTGAAAAAGTGGGTTAAAATGCTGATTATTTCCTGTTGAAAGAACAGGCAGAGAAACAATAGTACGACAAGGCAAATATACTACTGCTTCTTAGAAAAAAGTGAAGATTAAGTAAAGTGAGTAGTAGTATTCAGAATAACTTCCTTGAAGTTTGGCATGTCCTCTTCTTGGACACGAGAGGAGAGGGTATCATTACCATGACGACAGCGATGATGTTGATCATCATCAGGTAAGAACGAGCGTCATGAATAAGAGAAAAGGAAAATGGCATAAGTTCATAAAAAGAAAAAGTTGAAACGTTCCTTGCGGAAATAATTTATTCGACGTTAGACCAAAATGCTCCGTATAAACATAAAAACGGTTCGTATAAAAAATGAATGCTGGTCTTTCTCGAGGTTCATCTCTTCGTTATAAGAGTGAACCAGGCTCGTAATGTTGACATGCTGGTGAAAGTTAAAGAAAACATGGAAAGAGAGAAAAAAGACGCGTTTCATTACTTTTACTTTAAATAACTTAACGGAATAAGTGTGTACAGGTGAATGCTACTACATATTTTAATGGAAAAAGTTGGTCTAACTGGAAAATTTTAAAGAGGGGAAATAAATTGAAGGATAGAGCTGATGATAGTCGTTCTTGTGTTGCTAATGCAAGAAAAGAGAACGGTTCAATTCCTCAGAAGTGGTAAACTGAAAATAAAGGGAGGACAAAATAGAGAGAAAACCAAAATTGGAGTGTGATACGGGGTACACAAGTAGAAATTGGGAAAATAGCAAAGCCTTTTCAATACCATCTTTGTATTACGTACATCTTCAGTGTCACTGTCGCATGATACTGTTTTAGGCAACTGATGCCACATGATCACCAATCACCATAGGGAAAGTAGGACAGTAATTCTGGTTGTCAATCTGTTCAAATTCAACAACCTATTGTCATGCTGTGTCTTTAAAAATGGTACACAGCTTTCCCCAAAATGACAACGGGGAAACGTGCAAATTATCGGGAAGATGCAAAAACTAGTGCGAAACTTTGTCGATTTGGGAGGTTCGGATGTATTGACGTTGTATCGCTTTTCTGGTCACGTAGCCAGAAAAAGTGGAGTCTGTTGGGACGTATGAAATTGGAATATGTAGTAGAGAGTGTCCTAGCAGAATGGCAATTGGCCTCTTACTTTGCTCCAAACTTTTAATTTCATTTTAAACCGTCCTGTCACTAAAATTTGGCGACAGAAAGGAAAGTTAATGCAAAAAATATTGTAATGTGATAACTGGCCGTTAATAAACATTGAATAAACATATATAACAATTATTATATTACATGAAATTAGGAGTCAAGTAAAATTCAAGCTCGAGTCAACGATAAAACCTATTTTGAAGGTCTAGATTTTAGTTTCATTCTGTTGGGGTATCTGTTTCTGTTTACAAAGAAAATATATGGGAAAGGCGCATACGCATGCCAATCACAATTGGTTTAAACTTTTTGAGTTGTCATTTGGTATACATCCAAAAAGTGCCGCATTCGTATTACACCACATATTTCCTAACTTCTTATCGTCGTTTTTATAATGCGAGGCTTACAAAATCGGTAGTCAACTTTACAGTACCATCATAGTTGGCGAGTTTGGAAGTTGCCACTTTGCACTCTGTCCGAAAACCGTGTGGGGGATTGAAGTTTCGCAAATTACTTTTGCTTTTATGAGCACATTACTGACCTTTTATAAATGGCAGCCCTGTGTGACGAGAGATAGAGGCAGAACGAGAAAACGAAGACAAGTAGAATATTACTACTACGGTGAGAAAATCACAAAACCAGATAGAAGGATTAAGTGAGATAAGTAAAAACGCAGTAGGAAAGACAGCGATACGGACCTACATTGAAGAAAGAAAAAAAAAGAAATAAGCGGTCTTACCGTGTGGTCAAACGTCTGTTTCTATACGAGGCGTACAGCTATTTCTAGGCTTGGATGGGTTGGCATTCCCGAGCTTCTTCGTCAACTCTGCCTCGTTCAGCTCTATGATATCCGAGGACGACTCGGAAATAGAGCCGGCATCCGGATTCGAGTACCCTGCGTTATTATCAGTATCATCAACAACATGAACAAACATTATTATCACTGTTATTTCAAGTAGTGGTTTTAATAACAAAACATACATATGTTCGTGCACAAGTTAGAAATTGT
The DNA here is from genome assembly GCA_027744055.1 of Callyntrura sp. NNG-2020. Taxonomy (NCBI): domain Eukaryota; kingdom Metazoa; phylum Arthropoda; class Collembola; order Entomobryomorpha; family Paronellidae; genus Callyntrura; species Callyntrura sp. NNG-2020. The sequence continues at coordinate 2,736 of JAHZNE010008236.1, forward strand.
TAAGTTTTTAAGTAGTAATATTTTTGCACACAAACACTGTTGTTACATACGTACATACATACTACATGTCTAGATGTACTAGTCAATGAGTTATTTAGTTTAAGTACCATTAACAGTAATTAGAAATGTAAGTTTTTAGAGAATTTTTAAAAGAGTTACTGAATGACGAATCACTCATAATGAACAGTACTGTACACCATGGAATTATGCACATTGTGTATGTACGCATGCAAAAATGATTACATTTAGGATCTATTTAGCAAATCACCTAATATATATCACGTGTGTATCCATCCGTGGAGAAGAAAGAAAAGAAAGAAAAACGATTAACGGTTGAAAAATACGTGCACCGCCCATATAAAATTTTGTACGTCAATCATCGCCACCATATTAGCATCCCTTCAACATCGTTAAAATAATTCTAACAAAATTTAGCTTTACTGCTCCAGGTTACGGGAATACTGAGCAAATGTACATGATAAACTCGTTAATTGTACGATAAGCCATTAAATTTACTTACTAAATGTTACTTGAGCGTTTCGCGCTTTACTTGGGTCAGCAGAGAAAATAAGGAACAAATAGAGCTGTTAACTACGTTACTACACACAAACACAACAACCAGCTGATAAACACAATTACACGAACGTTGATGGTAATCGTTAGTGAATTACCTAGATAGAGTAAAGAGATATGAGATATTACAGGTAAGTGTCGTTATACAGTTAGTACAAGAATAGTTGCGACGTTTGTCAATACAGCGAGGTGAAACAAATTGTTAGTGCAGCGTCTTTAGTAGGAGTAGTAGTAGAAGAAGAAGTAGTAGTAGTAGTAAGAATAATACATAAAACAGCGCTCGTACATTTGTTGTTGAACGGGTGAATAGAAGGAAATAAAGATTTTTTTAAATCATCAGCGAAGCTGTTACACTGTTAATTGCTAAAGTTGATTGCGTGCTGAGAAATGTCAACCAGAGAGATAAAAAGTAAGTACTGTCGATTTTGATGATATAGAACTAGGTTAGTGGTTGCTGTGGTTATAAATCGCATTACACGTTTTTTAGTATATTGCAAATATATTGAAGCTTGTAGGTTACAAGGTTAATTTTTGTCAACAGTTTTTAACCTTTTACTGTCGGTGCGACGCGGTATATTCAAAAAATTGGAGTTTTGCGGAAGATGTGCATAAACGGGTGTAAAGCCTAGCAAAACATCTCTATGTCGTTCGTTTTCTTCTATTTTCATTTGTATCATCAGGGAAAGGGTTACAAAGTAAAAGAACGTTCTTTATTGTAGAGTGTAACGACATGTGTGTTTAGCATATTTATGGTGTATTTAAATAAGATAAAATTTACATATATAGTGCAAGTGAATGCTAACCGTTAACCTGGTTTGCGACTACTCTTTTATCAAAAGATAATGGAGGGGGTTTATAACTGTCAGGAAGAACAGTAAATTATTTAAGGGGAGACTAGGGCAACAAAATACTATTTTATTCTTCCGTTTCTACCGCGTACGTCTTATTTTATATTTGTCGTACGTTCGGAAATCAGGGAATTACGTTTTAATGTTTTTAATTTGATACACGGTAGAAACTTATAGCATAACTGGAAGAACTGAATTCTTGTCTCGCGGGAAAAAGTTAGCGCAGATGTACATTCTACAAGGCTACCTCAAACCCTTTTTAATGTATCGTCGAAGTTAAGAGGTCACAATCTTTTAGGAAGTCAGAGATCTGTGATTCGTATAAAATTATGTGCATGTACATAAGTCCTTTCAAAGCACATTTGCTCTGAATTTTGCTCTCAGTTGCTACATTCTACAAGATTACCAGCATTGCACACACTGCGTATTGATAGGAATCGACTTCTGGATTGGGGTGTTATGAAACCCTACAGTTCAGATTGAAATGCCAAATATAATAGGGGTAAAGCGGTACGGTACCTAATATTGAATTTGTATTGTTTGGAAACTAGTTCATTTCGCAGAGAGCATTTCAGTCGTTGGATTTAATACGATTCCACGCGGGGTGTTTAGTTGTTAACGTTTTGAATTACAAGAAGTATAAACTACAAGGAATTTGGGATTTCTGACACTTTGAATCGCTTCCTTGGATTTGAGATGCGCGCGAGATGACTTTAATTAGGTACGTACACGGAAATGCCATTTCGGGTTTCTGATAGTGCGTTATGTCGGATTTCGTTGCTGGACCTGAATTGTTGACGGTTGTTCAGTAGAGAAACAAAGTTGCACTTTCATGATTTTGGAGCGTCTTTTCAATTCAATTTAAAATAATGGATTATTGGGAACCGTGGAAATTCTACAAGGGGAATTGAAAATTTACAATTTACAAATCTACGCTATCTACCAATCTCTTGTAGAACCTTGTCCATTTTGGTTCAACATAGCTACGTTCGTAGTAACCAAGTAATGAATCGAACTTCATTTGGGAGTGAAAGTAAGTTACGCGTCAACATAGAAAACTATATAGATGAACTGGGAAAACAGTTTGTTGAACGCACTACATGACTCTTGCTATTTGTTAGAGTTGATAAATCTACTAATTAAACAGTCCCAAGTCCAAGGTAGGATAAAGGGGTAAAAGGTAAATCATTGACATTTGGAATGACACGACGTGCTTTATAGAGAGTAATTTGTTAAATGCAAGGCAGATTGGAAAGAAGAAAATTTACTTACAATTAGTGCAACTCATCTATTAGTGTCACGTTAAATACACCGCTTTCCTATGGCGTAGTTGAATACACTTTTACATAAATATATACTGTGTGTACACGCTTTTACTATTAGGGACTGGCGACGATGCCTTACAATAAAAATAAATAAAACTGAAGGTGTTAATTGTGATGCTGATGACGAACGAATATATTATATATATGCACATGTATTTGTCGGGGGTTAGGGCGTGTTAGAAGTAAGTAAGAAAGAGAGAAAGATAGAGAGTTAAAGAGTGAAAGTTGACAGTTAAAAATAGAGATAAACAGCGTAGAGCAACAATGCTAATATCATTAATAATTGAAATTATTTATGTTTGATGATCATACGTCATGTCACCGTAGCCCACTGTCGTCATGGTAACGACCGCCCACCAGAATGCATCGGGAATAGACTTGAAGTAAGAATGTTCAGTGCCAGCCTCTGCGAAGTAGACAGCACTTGAAAATAGAACCACACCTGGAAAAGAATATAGGAAAATAGCAGTGATTTCTTTGGTAGCGCGGTCTCATCATAGTTCCATTCCTTCAAACCATCACAAATTTATGTGGCATTAACAGCTGCAGTAGTCATTATTTTATGCCGTTTTCTAAAAAAAATGTGTGTAATAAGTTCACCCATAATTACAAGCTCGAGAGGTGGCTTTTTTGACGAGGATGAAAACAAGCCACTGCCAATGTCCTAATTTAATAGTTGTCGGTATTTGTACTTAATTAAGGGTGGAATGTAAATTTACTCCAACTTTTCCAACGGGGTTTCATAATGAGATGACGCAGTTCTACCGTGGAATTTCCGTTGCTGTAATGAACACGGTTTCCCCTTTCACAATGAACGATCAATGACTTTACAGCGACAACTCATGAACTCTTAATAGTAATACGGAAATGCAAAACCGGAGAGGAAGACAAAACCGTTACTATAACTATCAACCACACACACGCACACTAATTGCTAGTTTAATTATGTTTATGTATGTATATATGTACTGAAGATTTACTTATATTTCTAAATGCATGCAATATGCCAATCAACAATAAAAATCATTACGATGGACCATTAAAAGTAGTAAACTCGTTTTATGTATGTTTATAACAGAGTTGACATTCTCAGCAGAAATCCATCTCAGCAGGAGTATCATAATCATATACGATGGTAAATTCCAGAGTCTAACATTGTAATGGAAGCCACACTTTTGAAGAATACCGTCTACGAAAATTACACTACCACAAATGATTTTCTTTACCTAAAAAATTGTCCGTTTGTTTACACTTGATATTTGCCATCTGCAGTCTGTACACGAATCCACCTTTTTTTTAGATTCTGAGCAACATTTTATTTAACTGGTTGTGTTAGGTGGGTTTATGTATAGCAGACGAAAAGATGAGATGTGAAGTGTAAAGAAACAGCTAACTTTAATTGCGTAGTGGAACAGTATAAGAATATTCCAGATGGAAATTGTACGACCATATACTGGAGCGAAATTTTAGAGTACAACAAAATGCACCTGCAAATATTTATTTAAAAAAAGTTTCTGTAAAAATGTGATCATGATCTTTCTCATCATTAGAAGTATTCAAAAAATTGAACCATGCAATAAAAGTTCATATCCGTGTGCAACTTTAATAACAATAAAAAGGGTGCAAGAACATTTCCACATGGAATAATCTTATAGAGATTTGAAAATTTAGGCTTGGTATAGGGTTCTAAATAGATAACTTTATCACTGTACTTATAATATATATAAATTGAGAGAATATACGCACACATGCACAAAAATATCACACCACCAGTCACAACACAATTGGAGAAAATGACATTTAGAAAATCACCATTACCTACACGTAGTTAATTTCATAATTAGTAAACCGAGTTTGTCGCTTTATTGGAACGGCGTACTGGCTGATAGCTACTCTTTGTAAACATTACATTACATTACGAAGTTGGACGAAATCATTTTCCCTAGAAGTCCAGTGTAGGAAGGGTTCAGTCAATTACAGTATTAATGAAGTAAATCTCATAAAACATGCTAACTGTTTATAAAAATGCCATATGAATGAAGTCGGCCTATTATTTATGAAATTAACTACGTTCTTAGCTCTTACTCGTATTATTACTAAAAATTACCAACATGAAAACTTTTGAAACGAAGTTCGGGTTTATGTTTTGCAAATGGCGCGCAAACACACACAGCAATGTTACGATAATCGTACAATTAATGCATATGAAACTTAAATCTATGATGCTTGCCAGTACGCACACAGAGCGCAGATACACACACACATACATACCGTTACTATATATACAGACACACGCACGGACACATACATACGTAATATTATGCTTCTACAAAGTGAAATTTTGACACAGTAACATAAAATATACGTGTACATGAGTCGACACGACGAGAAGTGTCGACTATGTACAGTTTCTCTTATTATCATAATACTTATGCATGGCGACATGAAGAAACGTGAAGCCCAAATGGCAAAATAACAGGTTTTTATATTGAATCAGTTTAAATACGACACAAAAGGGCACATTTAAAAATGAGGGTGTGAGATAAAATTTTACAAGGGAAACACGATTGGGGAATGTTGCAAGCTAGGTACATGTAAACACACGGGTAAAAGTTAACTATAAACAGGTTCATATATTAACACATTCATTCATACCAACTTGTCAAGGGAAACGGATTTTTAGGTAATAATTTCTTTGCTGTGGTAACGAATTGAACTGTATATTTAACCAGAATCATTGGCATGATAAAAAAAGACGCCAAAGTAAACAGTAAAAAACGCAAACAGTTTTTTGGTTTCTTTGGACGACCAAGTAGTTTGTTTGTTACCTCATGTCACCATAGCCAACTGTTGTGGTGGTTATTAGAGCCCACCAGAATGCGTCAGGTATTGACCTGAACGTAGAGCCGTACTCGTGAGCATCACAATGGTATACAATACTCGAGAAAAGAACAATTCCTGTTGGAAGAATAAGAATTATAACAACGGCGGAAAAACATCGTCAAAAAACGTGGACATGGACACAATCACACAAGGAACGGTTTTGGTATTATATCAAGTTAAATGTGCACTTCCAATACTGCCATGAGTAAGGTGAACAATAGCAATAAAATTTACTTTTACTTTCAGAAATATTTCATTCTTACCACACAACACACCTTAAGGCTATGCTACCCGAGTGGGAAGCTTTATGATAGGATGTTGTACGTTGTATATGTATATTTACGTTGTCCCGGTTTTCTCTAATGCTACATTTGTACAAATTCTTAAAAATTTGAAGTTTAACTTTTGTAAAACAATTACAATGCAATGAAGTACAGTGGAAAGATATTAAGACTATCTTAACGGGAGATTAGTTTGTAATATTTTTTTTAATATTTCAGGCCGTTTAAATAAGATATAAATAAATTTAAGATTTTCTTAAATTCCCAGTTTAACTAATCAATGAAATATTTGGATATGTAGTTTCGTTGTAGAGAAAACTGGGACAGGTGAGATATGCATAAATAAATGCATAAATAATCGAATCAGTATTGTAACTGTAAGCATAAAGCTTTCTAATCGGGAAGCATAGCCTTAACACACAATTTTGAATACAGTGAAAACACACACAACTTTGAACAATGAGAATTTTCTATCTGTGTAATACTCTCTAAATACCAGGTGCTTCAGTGTTTATTACAATAACAAGTGAGTGAAACTTAGTGGTAGAAGGTGGTGACAATAATTAATTACGGAAGTGATGGGAAGTTGTATATATCATCCAAAGAGGAGGGTTATAAAATTACTACGTGTTTGTTTTCACATGTAAAATTGAAGTAAATGCAAGTAAAATGTAATAGAGAAACAACCTGAATCTTATAACGAAAATTATAGTGACAAATACAAGTATCAGATGACACCACCTAGATACTTTTGAGTCACACCTTGTTCAAGAAAATCGGTTGTGTTAAAATTTCAAGTAGAAGTGTACTAGTGTACTTTTTGTTCCATAAAATGTTTGCTTTCACTTTGTACGTAATCCCACTTGTGTTTAGTATCTACTTCTGTGTTCTTGTATTGTACCTACACTACACTACTAATCATTTGCCAACTTAAAATAGATTTGCGTTTCAAAAATGAAATGTTAGTTTTATGAAGAAACCCTTATTTTATATAAGATGTATTGTTCTCAATAGTCATGTAGCCATTCCACACATTCGCCAAAAACAAATACTAATTTCGGTGAAAGTTAACAGTTAATGTATACAGTTCCATTTTCTTCTGAATATGATGCTGTCCTTGTGTGCTCCCCTATATGATTCTCACGATGCCCCATATAAGAAACATGGAATCACCCGTGAGAGCTTTCCCCACTCTGAACTGTTTGCTCTTCTATGATGACACACAGTTCCACCGCGCGTAGACATCGACAGTCTTTTTAGCGACAGCTTTCATATTAATTTCTCATGTGCAAAACCATAATACAAATATGACCAGAACAGTGCAAACAAAATTTCTTCGGTGTAGGTAATAAATTGAAGCGAAGAAAGATCGTATTGCTTCTCAGAGCGAGTGTTTGCTTTGCCAGAGTTTGAGCATCTAATTTGCTATCTGACTATGAACTTCTGATGACAACGGAGATACGATTTATTGTAATGCACCACAAATGAGCTAGCAATAAAGTGGCTCTACGTTTACTTATAGTTACAACCTATTAAACTTATTGAGGTGCCATTGTATTCCTGATGTTGTATCTAGTTCCCACTTGTCACAGTTATTATCAGTGCAGATTTTAGAGCTAACGATAAAGCAAAAATACCTCCTCGAAATTCTAGCAAACTTCTAACTAAATATTTATATAGAACGTAATAGTTCAACAATCTGTATTGTAAAAGTTAAGTATTAATGAATTGTTAGTCAGAGGCTCACTATATTTTGACATAGAACTAACAATAAATTGAGTTAGACAAAAAACATTGTATGTGTCTATCTTAGGATGCTAACTTGAAGAAAAAGAAATGATGCAATTGCTTTCACTCGCAATACTCAGCAACGCCTAAAATTCTTGATAGAGTAGAAGCTAACTAACCACGTACGCGTAGATGTTGATAGAGGGCACTTTAACAGTATATCATATAAAACATGCATGTAAAATGCAATAAACAATACATGAAAATGTAGTGTATTTTATACTCTAATATATGCTTTACATTTGCTACTTAGCCAAATTGGAATCATAACTTGGAGAGACAAAAGTCTCTATTCTCTCAACCCATTGAAAAAAAAATAGTTAGGGTCGGTCTATCGTTTGGTACGGGTAACGAAGATAATTTTTATCACTTGGAAAATGAAAATGACTAGCATGTCTAAACGCTACTTCATACGGATTTATGGAGCTACTTGCGATTCAGTCTCTCAATCAAATTCACTTTCATACACTAATATTTAGGAGCGTTTTAAATTTTCAATGAAACAACAAAATGAGCCGACTATGTGTTTTTTCTAAATGCGTTTAGCGGTTTCCCCTGCCCATGCATTACCTTCCCCGGGATACATCTCTCCACATTAACCGGCATTTATTCGTTCTCCTCTTATCCTCCGGTAATGTCATCAGATAACTCATAATTATTCCCCCATTTTATCTCATTCATCATGCACATTTAAATATTTAAAGTGCTTTTTAAATTGAACGATAATGTCATCTATTTTTCATATTTCAATCAAACGTTAATAGCATGTCTTGGAAATTTGGATATGTAGAATCCTCCATACAGGGAACGCGTGACACGGGGAAGTGTTACACAGGTAAAATGCCGCATACTAAAATGATACACGTGGAAACCGTGGAAACCCACACAACCTCATCCTACGATGCTGCCAATAAAATGTAATGTGAACAACTTACGTGTGAAGTTCAATTTGTGGGCGGAAGTAAGTAGCATCAGTGTATAATGTTTAAAATTACGATAACCAGAACGATTTAATACAGGGAAATTGGTTCAAGGTCTTCCCCGTATGAGCCCTGAGTATTTGGAAGAGCGCAACCAAAATGGTTCGAATGGAAATTGGCAGAAGAGAGTGGTAGACTGGAGAAAGTTGATTCTAGCATGTTAGAGATGTATTTTATGTACCACTGACAATGCGTACTACTATACCATGCGTGGTAATATGAAGTTAACATTTCACCTAGCAGTTTAGAGAGTACACCTTATGCATTTTAAATGAGGTCATGGAATGTTGAGTGTTACCAGAGATCTATTTTGTAATCATACATCGTATTTGATTCATGAAATCTTGAAAAATGGCTGATGTTATTGATGTACTCCATTACATTTATTCTGCATATGCCATTGTTTTGTCAAATTACTTTTCACATTCACGGAGAAAAATATGTTTCTGCTCGTACTACTGTAGCTGTTTAATATTTAAATGTTACATGCCGATAAGAAATATAATGACTTTTTCCGTATATGCAGCAGTATTAACGTTTATGTTCGGAGATGAACGGAAAAGCCATTGAATGAAAGTGTGTTGGAAAAATATGAGTTCAGCACAATCTATATGATTTTTTAAAGAAATGAATGTTCGTATTACTTACCAATGAAAAGGAAGAAAATGAGCAATCCAAGTTCTCTCATGGAAGCCTTAAGAGTTCTCCCGAGGATTTGAAGTCCCTTAGAATGTCTGGAGAGCTTGAAAATTCGGAAAACTCTGACTAATCGTATAACTCTGAGAATGGCGAGTGACATGGCTTGGTTGGAGGCGGAGTCTTGTTTCGTCTTTGGGACGATTGGCTCGTTGTCATCCTCAGCGAGGACGGTGGCCAGTGTCAAAAAGTACGGAATGATTGCTATCAAGTCTATGATATTCATAACGTCTTGGAAAAATAACAACTTATTGGGACACGAGAGAAACCGGACGATTAACTCAAAGGAGAACCACACTATACATATCGTCTCGGTGAGAAAGAAGGGATCTGTTTCAGAGAGAGAGAGAAAAAAAAAGAATTTTGTAACAAAAGTTAACTGGCAAAGTACGCTCTAACGAGACAGTTTGGGACTCACCTGTGAGGTCAGGCACTTCATCTTCTTCAACTAATGTTGTATTGTTCGTCACTTGGTGCAGCGTGTAGTGTTTAAACTCGGGTAGTGTCTCCAAACAAAAGATAACAATTGACAGGAGGATCACAAACACCGAAATAATGGCCACAACTCGAGCCTGCTGCGAGCTCTCTGGGTATTCGAACAATAACCATACTTTCCGCTGGAACAAGTTATCAGGGAGGGGCTTCTCCTCCTCCTTAATAAAGCCTTCGTCCTCCCTGTAAATAATATGACGACAATTTTTACTAAAATGTCAGTACTAATCATATTAGAGACAAGGTAACAAGATCGGAAAACCCACCTGAATTTGTTTGTGGCCATCTCTCCCAGCTCGTAAAATTTGATTTCTTCAGCGAACACGTCGAGAGGCACATTGACAGGTCGACGCAATCGACCCCCACTTTGGTAGTAATACAGGATGGCATCGAAGCTCGGTCTGTTTCGATCGAAGAAATATTCGTTCCTGAGTGGATCGAAGTACCGGATCCGACGGGCTGGGTCTCCCAACAATGTGTCCGGAAACTGGTTCAGTGTCCGCAGTTGCGTCTCGAACCTAAGTCCGCTCACCTACAAAACAGGAAGAAAAAAAATACAAAACATAAATATATTTCCGTGCTGCATATCATTCAAATTTGGTAACACGTATATTTTTAAAATTTCAAATTCCTATCAGTTCCCGCGGTTCGCATCAGCACAATAACTGCAATTTATACCAATCTCATCATCATCAAATCATCATTACGAATCCTTTTTCCGCCAAGCCAACCGCGAACACAAAAAAGGAAATACATGAGTCGCCGTTGGTATTTCTCGGTAGCATATTATCCTTTCATCCTCCATTCTCATTCAAATTTTCTTGGCCTCCTTCCACAACGCCACATTCCACCCCCAATTTTATTTACACTCTAGACAGTGAATAACAAAAAAAGAGCAAAGACGAAAGGAAAAGGGAGAGTGGAAAGAAAAGCAAAAATCCCAGGCTTGCTGCTCAACTGCGTCAAAATTATCGTGCACGCACGTTTCACACGTTACTCAAGTTAACATTCCCATTAACCATTATTGTTTTCAACTTGAATAGCCCCTCTCTCTCTCGCTCTCACTCACTCCCAGCTCTCTCTTTACCAGAAAAAAACCTCGGTCACTAAACAGAAAATTCCAGAAAGGACAAAAGTGAGTAGGAGAGCGCGGGTACTGTACGAAATGGAGTGAGGAGAAGTGCTCCGAGCACGTATACGTGTATACCGCCATTAGATTTCATCCTACTTGCTGCGGAAGTCGAGAAGCCATTCATTTAGTCTTGCCCGTCAGTTGTTTCAATAGAAACAACTGAGGGGTAAACGCGTGTCGCTCCCAATAGAAGGAGAAAAAAATATACGACCAGTCAAAATTCCAGGGATGAACCACGAATGCATTTTTCTTTTTTTCCCTAGGTTTCGGGGGAAAGTGGAATCAGTATATGGATGGTGTATATATAAACGGTGCTTGTTAACAATGTGCATCCAAAATCCACACGCCATGATTTTAATTTAAGGAAAGACATCAGCAATCAGCACGTAGGCCACATTATGTAAATGCTTTTGTTAGCCGGGAAATCTGGTTGCCCACAATCTATAAATAATAATAATTCGTGGGCATACTGAAATTGGATTTTACAAAGTAATTTTGCACTTTGAGTACGTGGCAGGCCTTTATGAATGTCCACAGTGGTGGTGGTGGTGGTGAGTGGTGACCTATAGGTTGGACACAGTTTGGAATAATCGTGTCGTTGTTGGTTGAGGAATTGTTGTTAGAAAACATATTTCTTACACAGCAGTAACATCAAACAGTCATCAGGGGCCAGCCAAGGGCAGACAATCAAGGGGAGAGGAAAGTATCGAAACTGTGCTAGTGTTAGCACTCAAGCTGATCATTTCTTATTTTTAAAGCCCGCATTGTAGGTATTTCATTCAAAGTTCGGCATTGCTCCTATTTTACAACCGTAACAGACTCTGAGTAGTTTTTTATTGCAAGATCATGGTGCTAATACCAGGATCGTTAAAACTCACCCGGAGATGATGATGATACGCTGGTTATGAACTCTTTTATTACCCCTCTTTTCCAAACCCTACAAATCTAAGATGCTCAATTCCATTCTTTCACTCGTAAGTAAAGAACACTTATTTGAAAGGGTATCCTGTGTGACGACTTTCCGCACAATTAAACGGGTAGGCAGAAGTTCGTAGAGAACATGGTGGTGTCGGCTACTCTACTATACTTAATTTTAACCGTAATAAGCAGACGGATACGTAAAGAGAGAATAGCACCACCGACGGAAGTTAATACCGTCAATAACATATTTTGTTACCATATAATTTTTTGCTTGTAGTGTGTTGCCATTATAAAGAATCCATTAATTAAATTAGTCACGTGTATATCTGAGAATTAGGACGAGTGTGGTGTTAATTTTCGTAGACGTTAACACACTAAGCAGTTCATATTGGACAGAGGTACCGGAAGGACAGGGGTTTTAAAGGGTAACTGTGTAAATGTGTGATTGCATTTCTATCAGTTGTCGAATTTCTTAAACTGTGGTAAAATGACATGGCTGGATGGATTGGGATGGAAAAACTAGAGACATTATGTATGTAAGTTGATTTTTGTAGCTTTTTTTAGTCAGTGGACAAGAGTAGCAATGGATCAGTAAACTTGATAGACTTGTAACCAGTCACTAGGAACATCAGTGCACATATCTGGTTGTTCTAGCCATTTCTACTTTTTACAGGGACAACAACGAAAAAGGGATGGCTGGCAATTCGTACTATGGTGCCATTTTTCGTAAAAAAAATGCTATTTTTGCTGTTTCAGTTATTTTATGTCGTACGTAGTAGTATTGTAAATACGATAGAAACTCATTACTGTGGCGCTTGAACGAACATTGTTAACAAGTTAAATCACTCTTCGTCTGTGGGACGTCTTTCTCCACTCAGCCGTCCTCTCCGACCTTGTAATCCCAGGAGAGTTTCAATGAAATTGATTTTAGGGATCAATTCAAAGGTTGTGCCCTCCCCACGTTTTGGGTGATGGATTTTGTTTGTTCCTGTGATCGTCCCGTCTCAGGGGACACCCTAGTTGTTACTGATACAAGTCCTACAAATGGATCTACACGATTATTAACTAAACCATGTAGGCTATTTATTTAGTATCGTGGTGCAGTCTATAGATGCTTTGGGACTTTGGGATCTGTAGATGTCAACCTTTTTCTTGTTGACGCATCTGGTAAAATCTAAATTTCTCTTACAATTTGTATCGCAAGTCTATTTTATTATTGTATGAAATTCCGTTCTCTGCTCTGCTATGTTTGCATATGGCCCTTTTTTTTATTTTCTAGTGAATTGCAAATTCAAATAAGACGTAACGTTCTGTCAAAGACGTACAATTAAAGCATTTACGGTCATGACAAGAGCACACGACACAATTGTATGTTGCACACAGTTCTTTCGCGTTTGACGCTTCTTTACCTTTAAATGTCGCGTCCGACTAATAATAAAAAAAATTGCATACAAACAATGTCGGTAATGCCCGATATTACTTCAAAAAGTAAGAATTTTACGTCGTTAAAGGCACATCACCTACCAGCAAGGGTTTAACAGTGCTCGTCGCCGAAACTCGATTCATTTGGAAAGTACACGCCGTTTTGCGAATGTGAGTGAGACTTCATCCGGGGCCAAAATGTTTCTGTTGAGGCATATGCGAATGGAAAACCAATTTCCCTAAATTTTTGCATTACGTGGCGTGACGGATCATTCGGAAGCGTTTATTGATTTGAGCAGCAAGAATGCGTCTTTTATCCACGACAATCTTTTATCTCTTCAGTATCAACGGATTTGCCAAAGTTGATACGGATATAAAACTTGTCTCATTTTCGGTTATTTCATTATAATATGATGGGTCATCATTAAAGTTCCAATTAATATGTTGCTAAAATGGCCAAAATATGTATGTATTTATGTTCTTAAAAATGCCAAAATATGTGGTTAAATATGTGGTTAAAATT
>JAHZNE010008237.1:0-15420 GCA_027744055.1 Callyntrura sp. NNG-2020
GTGTGTAATTCTAAGATCACCAGTTATTTCAAATGCTTCATTTTATTAAATAGCTCAACTTGACAATGGTGACATGTGACATCATGGTGACACCAACAAAAGTTTCCTTCTCGCATTCCACGTTTTATGCTTGCACCAATATGTCGAATAAGTAATGGCTTTCGCTACAATCAACAATGGTTAGTGTATCCATCCAAACTTTACAAAGTCAAACTTTTAGGGTGTGGGAGGCGCCTTGTTCACAATGAAATGAGCTAGGCCTTTGAGTTAGTTAATCTTCCCTCACCTGGTATATTTTCTACATTAATAGTTGTAATAATTGTTTGAGAAATCAAATTTTATACTGCTTTGCACTCTCCAGTGTTTTCATACATATTGTTTAGAATATAATTCTATTTATCTATCTTTGAAAAACATATTACAGGTATAACAGTTTTGACATTATTTCACTATATTGCATACACACATGTACATACATGTTATGTATACCTTGGAGTTGTGAAGTAGACAAAATAGTCAGCACTGTGACCAATGGCGTCGTCATTACAGCGCACCGAATACCTTTCGATCGTCATAAGCTGTACGTACGAGTTTTAAGTGAGAAATAAGAACAGAATAACATCATAAAGGGATTCCCCAGCGGCCCACTAATTCATAGGAAAGGAACACGTAACTCATCCCCAAAATTTGACACAAAATCTTCCTTCTTCATTGAGGGTAGACTGCATTCAAGCAGAAAACTGAAATTAGTAGAAAGTTAATAAAGGAACAACAATATGGTTCAGCTCACCTATTAGTCATATCACTTCTCCATTAGGCATTACGGTAACATGGCCGTAGGGGGCAAAGAAAAGATCGTTTATACTGCATCAACTGCTCAGAAGGAGATTCAGGAAAGCATGCATTCTTCGGGGTGGACTTACAAAAGACAGAAATTTAGTAGAAGGAGAGAATGGTTGTAGTGAACTAGCAATAAAGGGAATGTAATAGTAAATAGTACATAAACGCAGGTTCATTTTAAATACAGAAAATCAAACAAATACATTGTTTCGAATCGGATTACGAAAATGCTTCATCCAAACATTTATAATACCCCACAGTGTGGGGTACACAGTTCAGGTATTTACGTTCCTCATGTTTGTACAAAATGCATGCCATCTCCAACAAAAATATAAACATACCTCATCTCTCCTCTGCATCCCAACCTTTCGTATTATGCATTGTGTAGCTACATATTGCATCCAAACATAAAATCATCCACAAAAATTATAAGCCATTGTTGTTGCTTGATACAATAATAAGAACTACACAGCGCTCCCTCAAGAATACGAGCATGCCAACCTGTTGCATTTCCATGTACCTTACACAGAACACCAAGTTTACTTCTTGAATCTCAACTCAGCCTCTTAACGCTAATCATATCTGAAAGCTTCAGTCTTGATCTTGCCTGCGCGAAGCACACAGGTGAGCAGAGGAAGTGTGCAGGTACTTGGTACTAAAAAACGAATAATTTCTCTTGCATGAATTGCATTGCATTTGCTCCTGCTGGCAAACAGTGTCTTGTTCCCTGTTGAATACAGGCTTCACTTGACAAGATTCAGCTTGCATTATCCTACATTGTCAGAAGAGAATTTTCTTCGCTGCTGCTGTAATAAGAACAGCTCATCATCATCATCATCATTATCACGTACGCTTTGTAAGCCTTTCTCACCTCTCTGTTCTGCGGAGTTGATAAGTCGCTCTTGCAGACAGGGTTGTTAAGAAGACGCGTACCTAACTAAACCATCATCGCATCATCATCATCCTCATCATAACCATGCAAGTACACATAATCATCCCCGTCCCAAAATCCAACCACGAAATCAGTAAAGTGCAGTGATGTGTTTTGTTTGGTATACCCCAAAATATCATTATTGCTTTTGGAATAAAAGCACAGCATTCTCATTTGTTACTGAAGTTATACCTTACTTTAATACGTAATACCGACGCGTTAATACCTAATAGGTATAGGATTTTTGTTATTACTGCAATTTGGTAGTAGTAGTGTTCCGCTGTCGAATAAGTGCTACTGAAGCAGAAGCTTTTTTGTGAAGGAAAATGTTAAAAAATGTTACTGTGTTCGTGCATCCTACAAAGCGTACAAATCTATATTTAACGAACTGAGTACATGATATTAAAAGTTACGGTTGTACGTGCTATTATTATAGTTTGTAATAATACCTAAAAAAATTATTCTCCTGCAGAAAGAGCAGCGTGATGATACGTTAAGAAATTTCGTTTGGTGGAAAAAATCGTACTGCCAACTGCCATGCGTGAACAAAGCACAAGAGGGAAGAGGGTAGTGAACGATGAAGCAATAGCAAGTATACAAACTGAAATATAAACTGATATAAAAACAAATTGCAAACCGAACGCTTTGTTTTCGCTTGATAATAGGTGTCCATTTGGTTACACGTTGCAAGCATAGCCGTATGTGGAATTCACCATGTTCCAGGATCCGTAATGAAAGAGAAAAGCTACCGAATTGAAGATAATACACAATTATAAAATATTAACACAAGTGCTTCGTCCAATTGCAGCAAAGTGATCCCATTTCTTGTTTTGTATTTCTTGCACGTGATATTTAACGAGAGATATTAAGGTGACATAAAAAAATGTGAGCAAACATAATTGTAGTGCTATTTTTGTGCAGATGAATACCTAAATCTGTGCAAATAATTCATGACTTCCCACTGGCGACGTTTCTCTCTCGTTTTTATTTCAAGCAACAAAAGTACTTTCTGTTCTACATCCTTTATTACTCCTCGTAAAATGTAGAAAAAGAAACAAGGATTTCACTTCTTTTATGGACCATCTGTACGATTTCCATTATTTCACCGTCTCTAAATGGCAAGTGCTCTACGGCGAATGTGAGGCGAGAAATACAAGAGGAACGTGATTCAATGCGCGGCTGCCTACCGACCTTTGTTTGGTGGTTTGCTGTAAGTGTTGTGAAATAAGCATCAATGATGATTTTCAATGAAGGTGACAATGAGGACAGGCTTTGCAAAATAAGTTCTTTGATGACTTATGACGTTTTCTTGTCTGATGCGGACACAAATTAGGCACTTTTTCATGTCATTGTGCGAACCTACCTTGTTAACTAGGTTGGACGAGTACTTTAGTAACTGAAAAGCAAATTGACGACTTTCAGACCACATTTTCTAGTACAACTGTCCTGCTGTTTGTACCTCGTAGACAACCACCAACGTCATCACCATCATTGATATTTTTAAAGGAGATCTCCTCTTTCGTAATGTACCAGCAAATATGAGCTGTTGAATATCCTCATCTGTGTAAACCTGCAGGGTACCTTATTTAATGACGGCTTACAAAATCCATTCAAGAAATCCTGCCGTTCGTAAATATCCTCGTTCAGGCACATCCGCTCTCTTGCAACGACTCAGGAAATACTGAAGGAATCATGGAAATGAATGAATGAATGGATTCAATCAAACGGAACAATAATTTAGACCTATACATAGCTACTTGATATAATACCTACTTGAAATAACAGTTACTGTTAATTGGCCAGTAATAAAGAAACTACGGTAAACTGATTTCAAACAACATAAAATAGTTTAATAAAAAAATTTCTTGTGTATCGGTTCGTTGAAGCACAAAAAAACCAAGAATCAATCCTGTCAACCCAAACAATATATCAGTATCTGTTTCCGTTCTGTCTCTGTACTCTTTCAAGCAGCGCAGTGTAAATTTAAAGAAAAACCGTGGGGAACAAGCGTACTTAACACGTCACGAAATTAGCCCTGCAATAGCAGCACAAAAAAAGACAATCTAAACTTGAAGACAATAATATCTACAGCACGTTGCAATCCAGAAACCCACATAATATCAGTGCCCAACACAGAGAAAACGACTTATCCAATTAACATTGAAGCATCTTTCTCGTGTTTCTCGTTAAAAATAACAATACATCATCCCCCTATTGTGCATCTCTCCCTCATTCATTCATGCATAATAATCATTATGCAAGGTATAATAAAGCCAATAAAGTAATGTGATTAATAATGAGAAGTGTGTGCATGTGTGTACGTGTAGTGTACAGTGGTATTCTTGAGACAGCGCAGAGAGCCTTATAAAACTGCAATAAATGGACGTAAATTAGAAAAAAAGTATATATTGTCTTTTCCGCTGCGTGAGGTTTTTGTGCCGAATGAGGGAGAAACAAGTTGAAATCTTGCTTTGTCTAACCAACAAGGAGACTCATCAGCAAAAGAGTGGAAAAATCAGGCTAGTAAAACTACATTGTTTTGTGTGCGGGTAAATGATGGGATTGTAGCGTTATTGTTATAAATAGCCAAGGCACGTTTTACGCTACTAAACACTTGATATTGCGTACACACACACACAAGATACATTTTACTTGTGCAGCTCCCTTCGATATATGTAAGGGGGAAATCCCTTCTTATTACCACGACAAGGATCTGTGCAGCTGCTACAACATCGTCTGCAGCAGACTCCTTCATTGTTTATAATTTTTAACAATATAATGTGTAATGTGCACATGTTAGAAAGCGAGAAAAATCCCTGTTCATTTCAATTGTAGCAGGCAGCAGAAGCAACAGCAACAGCGTATCTTGCATATTTTTGGTGCATGGTGCTTTCATAAAGCGCCTACACATGTAGTTCCTTCTCGTTGCGTTGTTCCTTTCTTGCTGGCTGGTAAAATTACCGCTGAAAATCAACGTGTACAAGTTTTATTGTAACACATTTCACGAGTGAATTATAATGAGGCTTCCATCATCTTTTGCAACAACAACAGCAGCAGCAGCAGCACTACCACCGAGGCTTCGGGTGCCGATGAAGCCTCATGATGAGAAAATGGGTCAAGTTCAAGATGATCAGAGCAGAACGAGTGATGAAGAGGATTATTCTAATAATGCTATCAGCCATAATATACTTTTCAGTAACAACAGCAGTAAGAATGCCTATACGACTCACCATTACCCCCACCACCATCCCGTCGACGAGGATTCTGTTGTGAGGTCCGAAAGAATGGGAATAAAAGATGCAAGAAATTGTAATTTTTTTGAGGGGTTGATGAATGAAGAAGAATCGTCTATTTTAATGGATTCGACATCAGCAGCAATGCCAACTGTGCACGCTCACAGCAGCGTTGTTCACAATAATAGTCAAACTCAAATAAGCGAAGGTGATAATGATGATGGTAATAATATTAAAACACCCACCAGAGGAGGGGGAAGTACAACAAGCAGCAAAAATATGTCAGACGATGATGACAACACTTTGAAAAGTAGGCATCCCCAGCCTCGGAGAAATCAGGGGGAAAACCCTGCGGTTGTCCCTGCATCTTCTAGCCAAATTAATAGCAGTGTGTTGTTAAGAAAAGTAAAAAGAACATTGTGGTGGGGTAATCGTATTAGTGGATATGCAAATTATTATGCCTCACTGTGCCTCTTGTTTTGGATGTTGGCTTGCAACAATGGAATGCAATTCACGGAGGCAATCACCACAGGTGAGTCATCATTACACAAGTAGACTTGCAAACAATAACAAAACAACGCTGTTTGCGTTTATTTCTAAGAACAACACGATTCGTTTTGAAAGATGCTAAATTGCTAATTACGTACACGGATCTACATCAAGTCGTTTTGTAAGCGGATGGCTATTATGTGTCTAATTTACATTTTAATGCTTTCATAAATCACTTTGTTTTTGAGGACTTGTGTTCCTTTTTACCATCCCTATGTGTTAGTATGTAGTTATGCATTTGCCGGTATGAATCATACCATTTTGAATTAATATGTCACTAGGATTTACGTCAGATATTACCAATATATACCGTCGTAAAATATTATACAAGAGCTACTACCTACGTAATAGGATGTAGCTGGGGGTGTCAGAAATATTAGTATTTAATTCATATTTTCTTCTAAATATCTTCATTTACACCGGCGCAAGTCATTTTACCGCTATTGGATAGAAGAAAGGACGTCTTTAAAAAAGTTTTATACAAGTGCAATTGAAATCAAATTGAGATTCCTACTACTTACATAATTGCTGTTTCCTCTTCCTGGTACTGTAGTCTCCTACATGTATGAGTCAAAGTCATTCTTAGAAGATTCTACATAGAAGCAAGCGTTTAAAGAATTATGATATGTCTTATGTCTATTCTGACATGTGTTAAATACTTGCAAAAATGTAACTCTAGCTCCGTCGCTCCTCAAATGCAACAAGTTTATACGACTAGTTAGTCCTCCCTATGTACCTCTAAGCCGCATTTTTTGCGACGTGACTTTGTTTATCTGTTTTAAAGTTGAAAGTTTTATAGCGGACCTACAAGTATGCATGCCATAAATTTGAGCACCACAAGCGCGAGTGAGGTAACATAAAACATGAGTATCATTTTCTAAACCTTGTGTTTAACCAGCCGACCTGTAAAATTTACCAGTGCCTTGCATAATAATTTTATCAGTTTTACCGCTAGAGTTAAATCGTGTTCATAAATCGGGTATGTCTATCGTTCTAGGTAGTTTGTACGTCGGTCCGGATTCCAAATATCAGCGCGGTCACCCTTAAGAACATGCATTTTTGTTTTTATAATAAAATTTATGTTAATTGATGAGACAACTTTTTGTTTAGTGTATATTAATTAATTAACTTGAACAATGCCATGGTTGGGTGTTAAGTAAAGCCGGATTCCAATTTCTATTGTATCGTATGCTTTATTACAGTACAACAGCGTATTATAGGTGTGTTGCATGCTGTTCTTGTAATGTCGTGTTACCCACATTTACAATTTTTTTGTTATTGAACAGGACCTATATTTACATTCAAAAGCTCATTGTTAGTACTCCCGATATTAGCTAAAACGAGGCCTCTACAAATAAAAATAATTTTATAATTCTGTTCTGCTCACTAATCAAGAAATACGCTCTTTCAAAAGTAACCACAAGCCTGTTGTGACATGATTGTGCCTTATGCCATCAACGTTTCAAAGATATCAGCTATTTCACGCTGCTGTCTCCGTTAAAGCTTGACCAGCTCTTTTTCTACAACCTTGCATACATTTATGAATTCTCACACACATGCATATCTGGCATTTGGCATGACTGGCAAAGTGAATTCTTCTTGTATCTTCTTCTTCTGTGAGAGTCTCTCTGAATTGTCTTGTCAGGGGGTAATAGTGATATGACGATTATACAATAGACCGTCATATGAATACTGGGTATCATTTTACGTTTCATAGGTTTATATATTTACATATATTTAAACAGGTGAAAAGCACAGTTATCCGAATTTATTACCCTTCGAAGTACGTACAATATGCGCTCTTACGTAGGCTTGCTCAGTAGGGAACACTGCCGCTTTTATGAAAACACCTAGCTGTTTCTAGGCTGGCATTGCACAATGCATTCATATTCACTCACAAAAGAAACAACCAAATGCTTAAAACGAACAAAGAATTACGTGAAGATAATAATTTCCTCGTGTAAATTTTAATCTTCCGCCATTAGCCTGACTTGATGTTTTCCTTGTACACGTATACGTAGCGTAAATGAGACGTGCAGGAACCGGGCAATAATTAGGCATCATGTAACCACTAAACCAACCGCTGTGAGTTATGCAAAATGTATGCATAGCCATAGCCTAAAAAAGTATTAAGTTCTTTTCATGGCGTCGTCGTTGACGTAGATGTGTGTAAGCGAGCGCGCGTCTGTTTACACGTGCATACGACTTTTTACCTAAATTGCCAACATTGTTAAATTTCAGACGAATTTTGAAGAAAAAAAATTGCAACTAATTTTTGTGTCACGTTATACCCTCCGAATTTTCTTGGCTCTGTTGGGGGTCAGTAAGTATTTTAACAAGTGATAACAAAAGATAAACTCTCTGCAAGAAAAGGGATTGGCCATACCTGGTGAGAAATGTGCATACAAACAAACTTTTTATGGTCACTAAGCATGATGGCAGGGTGGTGGTAAGTATTATAAAAGTTGCTGTGTGTATGTGTGTGCACTATTCGATGAGCATATTACAAATTTTAATAAATACTCATTTCAACAATTACGCACTAATAATTTTTCTTTTACTTTATAGCGCTGGCAGTATTGGGACAAAACATGCATTTTAGATAGGAACACAATTCTTTCATTCCTTGTTCATATTTATCCCTAAGGGGTATTTAAAATCATTTGCATGTTTCATATTTTTCTTATTTTCGGAGTAGAAAGAGATTGTTTATCAATTTTGCGCGTGTTTCTAATGGTCTTCGCTGTAATATATTTACGCGGTTATTACATTACGTTCTTCATTATTCCTGCATATTCATTAGTATGCACTGCAGCACTTCGACTAAACAGTATTATTATTAATTTTATTTGCTTTATTACGATGTGAAATTGCCTGTGTTGATCAAAATTTTAGTTTTGTTCAAAACTGCATGTAAACGATATGATCGGTATCGTTTTGTAGTAATTGGAAAAACAGCAGCTAATTATGGCTTTAAGACATTATCTGGGTAATTCATTCAGTCCCTCTCTGTAAAAGTGGCCCTGTTGCTTACCTGATCAAATGATGATCCACGCCGCCATTTTGGCAGTGAATTTTTGACCTCCCCTGCCTCCACATTCGCCCCAGTTATCATTAAAACAGCAGACGGAGTAATGATGATAATGATGTTGTCTATCATCACCGGCATGGAGCCATGCTAGACCAAAAAAAAACTTCACTGTGCTTAAGTGTTTTTCTTGGACCGTTAAATAAAATGGTTTAAAGCATTTTACAACATTATTCTTTCAGTTTTTTCTTATAGATTTCTTACAACTGAAGAAACATGCCTGTCTACTTATACTTCTTTCTATCTGTGAAGCAGAGTTTGTGTGTATCTTCACTCTCCTCCCTCCTACATTATTCGCTTTAGCAGCTTTTAGTGGAATCAAATAAACTTTACGTAAAAGCAACAATGCCACCACAACTTTACAGCTTTTTTTTTACTTTTCTGTACGGTACGATTTTTTCTTTCTCACGTTTCTCCCCTCTCTTCGTTGTCATCATTATCATCAGTTATCACTGTTAACTTATCAGGATCATTTGTCTTGAGTGAGTGAGGAGTTTCTCCGTAAACTACAAATTTTTAACTCCGTTCGGTGAAATGACAGTTTTAAGGTGTTCCTAGTTCCTTGTACTTTTTTTTACTCTGCCTAGCACTGCACTGCTACGCTACGAAAAGAGGAGACTCGCCTATGCAATTGCAGACAGTATGTCCATTTTTTCGAGAAGCGCAATCACAAAATTTATTATTCTAACGTAACGTTACATAACGTGTACTACTACAATTGCAATGTAATAACGCATTAATATTTCCATTACGCTGAGAAACTTCTTTCTTCAAGGAAAGTAATCTGCGCCGAAAATTGAAATGGTGAGGAATAAAAATGCGTGTTTTTGGGTGTATATATTATACTTACAGTTCTTGTAAAAGGAATGGTTATACGGAAATAAGTATGCGATACGAGGTAAAGCAGAGGCATTTAAAAAGTTATTTGGAGATTACCTGCTAATTGGCCAAAAGAGTATAGAATGAAAACATATTCACTACTGGAATGTGCGAGGAATTGTGTGCGTGAGGTGTGCAGTAGCAAAATGCTGTTTGGCTGTTAATGATGATAATAAAAATGTATCTGGGTAATAAAAAATTATGCGTAAAATATTTTCGCCCTGTTACCTCTAATCAATCTTAAGTCTGCATCAAAGGTAGATTACCTACGCTGCGCTACAAATAGTAAACCCAGGTGTCTGTCTGGGGGTCTTAACAGTCCTCCTGCAAGAACCTAACAGAGCGTGTACAGTTGTTCATGGTTTAAGGGAAATTCAGTCATGTCGTAAACCTGCCAATTGGCATTTATAAATTTAGCTTCACGGAGGAAATGTGCTTGCTTTTGCATAAAAAAGCATAACAGTTTTTTTTTATCGTGGCAGCACAAAAAGTGTAAGGCACCACAACTGAATCAAATCTGATTTAGATGACTCTTGATTCAATGTTTGCTTGATTATAAAACTGCGTCCGCAATCCGCAAACTAACATTCCATTTGCGATGCTGAAATGCAAAAACATTTTTTCTTTTCTTTCTTTCCGCGTGTCATGATTTATATGAAATAGTCACAAAAAAATCGCAAGTTGCATCAAGATGGACGCCAGCAGATGAAGAAGCATTCATCCTCATTAAATGAAATGTTTACGAAGCCTCTCACAATTACGGCCAGAGCAAACTTATTTGCTCACGGCTAGCTAGATTATTGTTAGTACTTTGTTGGATTAGCTTGCAAAAAAGGAAGGAAGAGTGTTGTAAAAAATGTTCATCTCATCAGCATCTACACATTTTGCCACTAGTCCTTCTTCCACTACTAGCAGGAACAGCAGCAACTACGTAATAATAAGTAGTAATCATTAAAAATAATACATTTTTTTTACATTATCAAACTTTCTGAAGGATTTAAAGGAAGCAGTGAAAAACCATGCGAGTCGAGCAAACATCTTTTTTGGATGGATTATTAGATTGGAAGAGAAATAGAAGCAAAAAAGGAAGAGGCGTTTAGTTTACAGCAAGTCCATGCAATCGTACAGGCACGAAAGCACAAGGGATGAGAGATAGCGGTCATTGCCTCTTCCTCTAAAATTTTTTAACTAGACGTTCGTTTTTTAAAAGGAAAAATGTTTCGGTTTGTTTCACCAAGTCTATATATTCCTGTTTGAAGCTTATTGTACACACACACACAGTTCCGATCTTGCACGTTTCTCTGTGATACAAGATACAAAGCTTCACGCATACCATACCTATAGCGAAGTTGTGTGAAGCATGTTCAGGGAAATCTGTCTGATTCATTGTTGCATTGCGGATTTGATTTTACTCGGAAAAAGAAAGATTATATTGTTGTGTTTTTGGATTGATTATATTATTTTAAACGGCCACAGCGGGTACGAGGAGCTGAAGTACCCGTTATTTTCGGCTGATCTTCGATGAGATACGCATGGGAGAGAGACGGTGAAGAAGCTGGCGTTAGTAATAACAGTAATATCAAAGTAGTAACAAATATTCATTTGTATTCTTCTTGAATGAATTGAGAGACATGAGGGAAAATTATTTGAGTTTCGTTTGGCACGAAATATTCCCCCATTTTCTTATGAATGTCACCAATTTCCCACGTGAAAATTAAAGATTTATTATTTGATTTTTTTGCCTCTATCACATATCGGACGCTACATTGTGCATTATGTCATTTGTTGTCTCCATATACAAAGCAGGAGTAACGATTTGGCAGGAGACGTAAACGATTTGCAGGAGCGTAAAGGATTTTTTCATCATTATCGGCTGTGGACATGCACAGCAAATCCGTTGAAAGAAGTTGAGTTGAGTTTACCAGACAAAACCCAGGAACAACGTATATTTTTGTAAATGTTTTGTAAAAATGTTTTTCCGACAAAAAATACACACAGCTTTTAACCGACGGGCGACGACTGCAATTATGCAGGTATTACGTCTTCCCTCTTGTGTGTACTTTGTACTGTGTGCTCAAATATTTTGTATTATTTGGAAGTAATGAGTTTTTGACTTGGACGGCATGTTTCAGACGTATTATTATTTTGCCTGCCTGTATGTTGTATGTGTGTACTAATGCAACTGCAACATTGTTAGCATAGTCATCATCACAGAAGAGAATATTTTTGGATAATAATAATCCTGCGCCGAAGGCCTATTTCAAACGTTTAAACCCAATCTTTGAAACAGCATCATTGTTTGCACTATCCATTGTTACACAAGTTTGTTCGTTATCTATCATTACTTGTATAACTCCAATGTTTAACTATATGTACCTTCAACAAAAACAAACTTGTGAGTGCAGCAGCATCATCATCATATCATCATCATCCCTTCTTACTCTGTCTTGTAAATTCCTTTAAATTGTTGTTTTAGTAGTTAGCAATAAAAGCAACAGAGTTGTACTTACAACCACGATGGAGGAAAAGGCTGTGTCTTCTGTAGCAGAAATGGCAAGGACTCCATGCACACTCTTTGAGAAACATTTAGGAATTATTATTATCTAAGAGTTTTGTGGCCCCAACAGGACAGGCTACAAATTGGCGTTGCAGAAGGTGGCAACGTGTTTGTTGTTTGCTTTTGTTTATTTATTTATTTTTATTTATTTGTTTACGCACGACGTCATGTGGAACTTGGTGGAAAGGAAGTGTGTAGTATTGTGCAACGGATACATTTAATTGTCATTACCTGTCTCTGTCTGTCACCACTCACTACATGCACATGCAGAGGTACAACAGATGCCCCATTCATTTATTTTTAGTCTCTTCACATTTTCTTGTGTAGCAATTCAGCGTCTGAATGAATTTCAGTTTTGCATTAAATTAATGAAATATTTTTCCATATATTGTCTTGAATGAGTGCTAACGCCAAGTTAACAATGAACAGAAGCTTGGTGTGTGTAGTGTAGAGTTGTTGTTGTTGTCATCAGCGGACATGAGAGATCCTGTTCATTCATAAATGTTTTGTGTCTAACATTTTTATTGTTTCATTGAATATTGAATTTCCACCAAGAATGGAAATTCAATTTGGGTTTGTGTTTCTTTTAAATACAGAAAACGTTATTTCATTTCTTACGTAGAGACCTGATTACTTGTTCCGCCAGGTTATGTATGACATGTATGAACGCACACGATTATATACCAATTAAGATAACCCTTGCGTTTGCGTGGAGGCAAGTACCGTTAGATGCGGTTGAAGATTTTCTGTGTACGTGAGCGGTTGATCGTTAGCATAAGCATAAAGAAACTCATTCGCTTGATTCGATTATTGCTTAATTTGAATCCCCGTACACACAAGGTGTATCAACAAAAAATAAATATACATAATATTGTGGTGAATTATGGATACGAAGTTAATCCTTCTTCTTACTTCTGCGGAACTAATGCAAAACGGCACTGCATAATAAAAAATGGGATTGCCTGGGCTCCTGTAAATTCATCTACCTATGGACTACTGCACAGCTCAATAAAGTTCACACGAAAAACTGCTTGAACTACGACGTGGAAGAGTGAAATCTGCATTTTTATGTTTATGAAACCTACACAGAAACACAAGATAGAAGTAAACTTTGAACACTTTTAAAACTATGATCCGGTTATACCTGTCTGTTTCGTTAGTTGGCACTACTACAGATTGTGAATTAAAGAAATTTGAAGAGGAGGTGCAATTATATAACACCAAGATCAATGCTACAACAGAGAAAATCCACTACCACATCATCATGAAACAAGGTGTAGTAGCAAAAAATGAAACAGCTCCTTTGGACTACTGCCATTGCCACCATCATCATCCTGTCGAATTTAATCATACTTATAATATATTCTGAACTCACAATCAGATGCATATAAACTTTTAGGTAAGAGAGGAATAATTTCTATATGTGCATCAGGTAGCAGCAGCAACAGCAGCATATTATATTATGTATGCACAGTTGTTGCTGACGGTGTAACTAACCATACCATGGGCTTCTCTCCTATAGTCGTAACGAGACTTACATGGGAAAAATGTACCGGTGCTCGAGCAAATGACACGATGAATATTGAGAAATGCACCAACTTGCAAAAACGAGCCAATCTCAACGATCATCCTCGAGACTTACATCATAATGATACACACACGCATTTTGATACCGCAAGTACAACACCGTCATCATCACACAAAGTTCACTTACCCTTCCAGTTTTCTACTTTTTTGCTTCCCTTCTCCTTTTTCATTTCAAATATCGCTGCTACTGACTACTGCTGCTGCAGCGCTGCTTACATCAAAATTCGTGATGATCATCCCCGTCAGCTTCATCTTCTATTCTCCTCTCTCTCCTCTCTCCTCTCCTCGCGCAGTCACAACAAGTTTCACGAGCTTTGGTTGTAAATAATACTACAAAGTTGGCCTTGATCATGGTCTTCTCTATGAGGAAAACTTTCTTTACGGTGCCTACTACGACGACTCTTTTAAAAATCAGCGTGCATACTACTGTTTTGTTGTGGTACGCAATTTCATTCAAATTGCCACGCCGGGAGCAATGGCACCAGTCCTACAAATCCTGTTCATTTTCAAGTATTCCCAAACCCAACTTTTCATTTAGGTAATTTATATATGGGTATGTAGGTATGTAAATATAGCGAGAAATGGTTCATGAAGATGTACACCACCAAACCGAATTTCTTTTCTTTTCAGACCACAAAAATTCCTAAAAGTTGCTTTTCTCCTTTATGTAGGTCTGGGTCGTCAGGCTGGCATTATTTTTGAAGAAGAAAAAACAAAAGTATTTCCCTTGTAAATATTTTGGCTAAAACCGTAAAATTTTCCTTATTATCATGCAGATTTTTTTCATACATTTCAATGCTTCCTCCTACGAAATGTGTTATAATTTCAGTCAGACACAAAATGAAAATGAGTCATATGAGATTCGAAAGACAACATTACTAAAGTCGAATGCAGTCATCCAACGCAAACTTTACGTCTGTGTACCAATCCAAAAATTTGTCAGAAAAAAACACGTTATGTATGTAAAATATCCACATTTAAATAAAACTAACCTTACCTCCTCATTTCTATATTTTCCCAAATACGTTAGCATTCCATTATTATTAAATGCACGATGCACATTCAACATAATTAATATGATCCTGCCATGTCCTTTGTTAAACACGGCATCTTCCACTCTCCTCGCGTTGTTGAATTGCTTCATGTAAATATCAGTACAATGAGATGTTACGTTTAGGTACCTCTGTATGATCATGCTGTTTGCAACTCTGTACTTCACTTTCTTTTTCAAAATTAGGTACTTTCGTAGTTTATTTATGGGCCTTAACTCCCTGTGGAATGGCAGCAATAACCCTGCTGACTGCTGCGTGCTGACTATATATATATAACATGACGTTGTTAACTATAAGTACTAGAGTTTACATCTGTACGATACCTACCTACATCAGTAATACCCATAAAGAACGCCGATTGCCGAGTGCTTATCTTATAAGAGCCGTAAAAATTTTCAAAATTTTAACGAAAGATAAACCCCCTTAAATGGTTTCAAATTCATGCAAATATGTATCACTGTACACCGCTCTGGTTTGGTGTAACCATTTACAGTGATTTGAATAGATAGTTTAATAAGCGTCAACATTGCAATTATCTTCTTTTTTAAAAATGAAGATTATGAGTGGCAAGGGATTGTGAGCTGCTTCTTTGAACATTTTATATTACGTTTTTTATAATTAATTTCCGGCTCAGGCTCATCACAAGTTTATTACCTACGGAAAGCATTTTAATGCTGAAAGTAGGTATTGCGATCAGTATGTTT